>JANHFL010001910.1:26500-38256 GCA_032468155.1 Oxyrhabdium leporinum | reverse complement strand
TCTTCTCTTCTCTTCTCTTCTCTTCTCTTCTCTTCTCTTCTCTTCTCTTCTCTTCTCTTCCTATTCCTATTCCTATTTCTAATCTAATCTAATCTAATCTAATCTAATCTAATCTATCCTAACCTAATTTAACCTAACCCAACCTAACCTAATCTAATATTAATTCTCAACAAATCAAGGCCTAAAATCATTAACTTCGCATGCAAAACCTTACTGACATTACTAGCAGACACCCAACAGGCAGAGTTTGGTTAAAGTTAATCTTGGTCATTGTTTTGGTGGCTTAGCACGTGTGTGAACTCAGCCGGCTTGCTTTATCGAGACGTCAAGGACTAATGCAAATCCAGAAAATGGATTAATTCGGCAAACATGTCCAGGAGTTGTGCAAATACATCTTCGCATAACTTTCTCTTTTAACACAACCGTCCTCCGGAGTCACTCTTTGGTAGAATTCCAGGAGCCCAAAGAAACAGATGCAGGCCTAGAAGGGTTTTGTTCTCCTTTCACACATGTGTGCTTGCGTTACCTTTTCCCGGAACACCTCAACACGTTGATCTCCAGCAGAATAATAGAATAACAGAGTTGGAGGGGACCTTGGAGGGGACCTTGGAAGAGAATTCCACTCCCAACTGAATTCGGGTACTAGAATATAAAGAACACTTAAACTTAACAGTAAAATAAAGAGTGCAGAGAAGAGCAACCAAGATGATTAGGGTTTAGCCTGGAGGCTAAAACATACGATGAAGGCTTGTAGGAACTGGGCATGGCTAGTCTAGTGAAGAGAAGGACCAGGGGAGACAGGAGAGCAGCCTTCCAATATTTGAGGGGCTGCCATAGAGAGGAGAAGGGGGTCAAGCTAGTCTCCAAAGCACCTGAAGGCCAGACAATGGATGGAAACTGAACCAAGGAGAGATTCAACCTGGAAATGAGAATTTTTCTGACAGTGAGTTTCATCACTGGAAGCTTTCAAGGAGAGACTGGACTGCCATCTGTCAGAAATGGTGTAGATCTGCTTGGGCGGGGGGTTGGACTAGATGACCTACAAGATCCCTTCCAACTCCGTTAATCTGCAAATAATAGGAATCCAACAGCTCGGAAAACAAAACCTCTGGTCCCAGTAACCAACCCAGATTGGATCTTAGACCTTCCTTGACTTTTCCCTTGCCAGTCTGTGTTTTCCTCCGGGATCTGCGCTAAGTTTATCTTACCCTCAATCTGCTCTTTCCTAGGCAAATTCTGAGGGATCACAACTGCCTTCAAACTCTCCTCCAGAACCTCAAGTCACACAGCCTGACCATCGTCAGCAATGCCTGTGGCACCCTGTGGAACCTCTCGGCACGTAGTCCCAAGGACCAAGAGCTGCTGTGGGACCTGGGGGCAGTCAGCATGCTCCGGAATCTCGTCCACTCTAAGCACAAGATGATCGCCATGGGCAGCACCGCAGCCCTCCGCAACCTCCTTGCCAACCGGCCACTCAAGTATAAAGACGCCGTGGTCATCTCACCAGGTTCTTGTGTGCCCTCCCTCTATATGCGGAAACAGAAGGCCCTGGAAGCTGAATTGGATGCCCGGCACTTGGCTGAAACGTTTGACACCATGGAGAAGCAGACGATGAAGAAGCAGAGCGTGACTAAGAAACCCATGCGGCACATGGATAGTTTGGCCAAGGACTACGCTTCCGATTCGGGTTGCTTTGATGACGACGAAGTGCCCAACGTCTCTAGCAGTACAGAGACAGGAAATGCGTCGGTTCTCTCCATGTTCCTAAATTCATCCTTCCTCCAAAGTCAAACTTTGCCAAGAACGCTTTCCCAAAGAAGAGGCCCAGAACCGGAGAAAGATCGGAGCGGGAAGTCCACCGAAGCCAAGAAGGTCTCCTCGATGCTCGCGTCCCAGGACAACGACGTCTCCGTAGTGGCGGAGAAGTTGGCCAACAAGATCACTACGACCGTGGCCAAGATAGATAAGTTGGTGGAGGACATAACCACTCTCCATACCTCTTCTGATGACAGCTTCAGTCTCAGCTCTGAAGACCACTGCCTTGACTGGCAATATGGTCTGGATGAAACCCAGGAGGCCCGTGCCCAGTCTTGCTCTCCATGCCGCCTCTCGGACACCGGTGGGATTATGAAGCGTGAAGGTCTGAGCCGGGCTCGCACCCTCCTGCGTCTGAAAAACGCTTACACCAGCTTGTCCAACGACAGCCTCAACAGCGGAAGCACCAGTGATGGCTACTGCCCAAAGGAACACATGAGACCATGTACTCGGACAACCTTCTTGGACTTTAAAGATGAACTACACCGGTATCAGAAACGGCCCAGCCGTCTCGATTTGAAGAACATCTTGATGAATAGGCCAGAAAAGATAGAACTGCCTGAGAAGAAACAGCAAGAATCCAATGTGATGGTGAAGAAACCAGAAAAAGAGAAACTTCTTGAAAAAGCCAAGGTAGCAAGGCTGCCACCTGATCCTGAAGTTGCTGAGAAGGAATCTGAATGTAAGAAGAAAGAGGGAGGCAGACAGCTAGATCCTGA
The DNA here is from genome assembly GCA_032468155.1 of Oxyrhabdium leporinum. NCBI lineage: Eukaryota > Metazoa > Chordata > Lepidosauria > Squamata > Cyclocoridae > Oxyrhabdium > Oxyrhabdium leporinum. Next base: position 35,722 of record JANHFL010001910.1, on the reverse strand, counting down.
TCCCAAAGTCCACACAATTAAACTCTCCCCATCCTATCAGCATGTGCCCCTCCTAGAGAATAATGCCATAGCATCTGAGACTATGGTTCCCTACTTGGGAACCAGCTCTTACTATCCCAGCTTATCCATGAAAATCACAGATAATCTTAACAAGGTTCCAGAGAAATTGACCGCAGCGGAACCAGCGAAACGACGGCTGCAGAAATACTCCATGGAAGATATGCCAATTTGCTTCTCCCGATGCAGTTCCCTGTCTTCTATTTCCTCCGCCGACAACGTCCTAGATGGACAGAGCCACAGTGAGAACGAGATGGACACGGATTCCTCTCTAGAGATCATCGAGGTCGAAGAAGTGGAAGAAGCTCAGAAGGACAATCGAGAAAAGAAGGCAAAGCAGGAGGTGGAACCCCTCACCTCATCTTCACAACCCATTGCTATCCCCTTCCCTAAGAAAGAGAAAATGTTTCTTAGAGGAGCGTCACCTTCTCGCCATGAGGACTTGACCCCTTCCAGCTCATCTGAAAACTACATCCAGGAGACTCCTTTGGTGATGAGTCGCTGCAGTTCAGTCAGTTCTCTGGGCAGTTTTGAGAGCCCGTCCATTGCCAGCTCTATCCAGAGTGAACCCTGCAGTGAGATGATTAGCGGTACGGTCAGTCCAAGTGAGCTACCAGATAGTCCTGGTCAAACCATGCCTCCAAGCCGCAGCAAAACACCTCTGTTTGAACCCAACAGCCAGCCAGAGAAGGAAGCCAGCCAGTTCAACATCCAGTGGGAGAACAACGTCAAGAAATTTATGGACATCACGGATTTTAAGGAGCGTTTCCAGATGCCCCAAGACCTTGACTCCATGGTCTACTTCACAGTGGAGAAACCCAATGAGAACTTTTCATGTGCCTCCAGCTTGAGCGCATTACCCCTCCACGAGCACTATGTCCAGAAGGACGTTGAGTTGAAACTTATCCCGCCGTTCCCAGAAAGAAGTGGGTTGAACTTCATGACACATGAGAAGAGAGATGACGAAAGGGCCATCGAGGGCCAAAGGAAACTGGAGTGCCTTGAGTTGACTTCGGATGAGGATATTGAAATTCTGAGGGAGTGCATCAATTCGGCCATGCCACCCCGTTTCCGGAAGATCAGGACATCCCTTGTCTCAGGTCTTCCAGGCCAAGTCCTAAACCCTCAGTCAAAGAAGTCAATGCAGGTCCCAGTCTACATGTTAGTTCCTGCCAATTCCCACTTGGGTCTCCCCAAGCACAGATGGGCCACGGTCACCAGACCCAACAAGGACTATCTGGGCAATGAGGATTCCTTCACTGACTCAGCAGAAGGAACTCCCGTCAACTTCTCCAGTGCTGCTTCGTTGAGTGATGAGACCCTCCAATACCCTATGAAAGACGAGGGAGATTCCCAGCATTGCTCTGGAAAAAGAAAGGAAGTAACGGGACCTCCGATGGGGGGGCTCAAGAGGGAGATCCGCCAGCTTGAACAAAGCAGCTGCCGGATTGGAAAAATCACCTCCAGCCATTCAACACCAACCAAAATGGCCTCCTCTTCTAAGTACAAAACTGGATCGAATCACACCAGCCCGCTCCGTGCCACCCGGGCCCAATCGGCTGAGTCCAGGAGAGGAAACATTCCCCTCAGAAACCTAGAATTGTCTTTCTTGAGGCAAGGTAGCTCAAGGGCAAGTTCTGAGGGCAATTGTTCCAAGAAGAAGGAGGAACCTCGGGAGAACAGCAGCCATGACAGCAATGGAGCCTTCCCATCCTTCTGCCACACCACACCAACCGAAGAGGCTGTCTACTGCTTCTATGAGAATGACTCTGATGACCTAGTGGAGTTAGACACGAAGAGCTCACCCAAGAGAAAGCCCAACCTGGCCAGCAAAGGTCAAAAGAAAGAATGCTGGGCGAAGAAAGAACCTGAGCTAAGTTCCAGTCAGCAGCTTCCTGCTAAAAACAAGATGGCGGCCCATCTCCGGAGCAACCTGATTGCAGATGAGACTCCACCGTGTTACTCTCTCAGCTCCTCCCTAAGTTCCCTGAGCGATCTCGAACTCTATGGGACTGGAGAAAGGATGCAGATGTCCAAGATCAAAGCTAACCGCCAACTGACCATGAACCGTCGGCAGGGGATGAGAGCAGCTGTGTCCAAAGGGAGGGACAGCTCTGCCAGTTCCCTCAGTTACAATTCGGACAATGATCTCCTGCCGAAGGGCCTTGGCTTGAGTGGGCCCAAGAGGAGACGCCATTCAGCCAAAAGGAGGACCACTGAGAAGGATCAGAAGGGTCTCAAGGCCAAGGATTGGAAGCCCGAGGGGTTTCCGGATGAAATCGCTTCCGAAAGAGGTTCGGATCTGGATAGCGTTGACTGGAAAGCCATCCAGGAAGGAGCAAACTCCATTGTTACTTGGCTGCATCAAGCTACTTCTTCCTTTGGCAAGGAGACGTCCTCAGAATCTGACTCCATTTTGTCTTTTATGTCTGGCCTTTCAGCAAGCTCTGCTTTACAGCTGAGTTTGGACAGAAGAGACAAGACCCGAGGCAGGAAAGGTCCCGCCGGTGGCGTGGAGAAGAAAAACCTCCCGAAATCATTCCAAAATGGCAAGAATCTGAATGAAGCAAGAGGTGCCGGCAGCAGGAATAAGACGGAGAAAAACATAGGGCAGCAGAAACCACTGAGCAACCTACCCGTCGTTTTCCGAGGCAGGACAGTGATCTACATGCCTGATGCGGGCAAGGAATCCCCAATGCAGAGCTCCAGGTCCACGCCAAAGAAAACAGGAGGAGCCACTAAGCAGGAAACTCCCGAGAAAACTCTGAATCTCAACCAACCGAGATCAAGGAGTCTCCACCGGCCTGGGAAGATCTCAGAAATGGTGGAATTGATGTTGCCCAAAAGAAGCGCCACCCCACCTGCCAGGATGAACAGAGCTCCATCGTCCGGATCCTCCAGAACGTCCACGCCATCCCAACCCAACCAGAAGAAGCTCCCGTCACCATCGCAGCAACCCAACCGGCAGACGCCATCACGCGAAGCTGGGAAGTCCAGTGGGAGCACCACACCCGTTGGGCCAGCCCCCAAACCGGGCCAGAAATCCCCTGTGTCTAAGCAACACAAGACCCAGAAATCACCCGTCCGCATCCCTTTTATGCAGAAGCCCGTCAAGAAGACTCTTCCGGTGAGGAACACCATGCCTACGCTGGAGGAACGAGGAGGAAGCAGCAGCAGTGAGCTAAGGCCTAACGTCAGTGGGAAAGGCCTTCTTCAGGCCAACCGCCTTAATTTGATTCGCATGTCCTCGGCGAGATCCCTCAGCAGTGACGCCCACCAGTCGGGCTTCCTACGGCAGCTGACATTCATCAAGGAGTCGCCCAGCCTTCGCATGAGGCAACGTTCTGAGGCCTCCTCTTCCAAGCCTTTGTCCTCACTCTCTCAGGGTGCCTCACCGCGGAGAGGCCGCCTCGGCTTGCCGACCGTTTTCCTCTGCTCTTCCCGATGCGATGATCTCAAAGCGGACAAGCCAACTGGGCCGAGCCAACGTCCGGTCATCTCCCGGACGCCTCTTCCCAGCCAGAGTCCCTCTGCAGGGGGGTCCCCAAGGCCGCCCCGCAGGACAAGCTCAGAAAGCCCCTCCCGGCTTCCCGTCAAATCCAACAGTGTTCCTCCAGAGCCTTTCAAGCGTTACTCGTCCTCTCCTCAAATCAACATCATCAAGAAGGCCGCCAGCCCTGCTTCTACTCCATCGGACGGCCCTGAGCCCTCAAGTGGGAGAAAGAAGAACGAGGAGGTCTCAAAACTACCGGTGATTCCTCCTGCAGAGAAAGGCACCGAAAATCAACAGCGGCAGCGGCAACCACCAACACCACCACAACCACAACCACAGCCACAGCCACAGCCACAGCAGCAGCCACAACCACAGCAGCAGCCACAACCACAGCAGCCAGCGATGGTGAAAGGGACCTGGAAGAGGATCCGTGACGAGGACATACCCCATATTCTGAAGAGCACCCTTCCTTCGACGGCGTTACCCCTGGTTAGCACTTGGCAGGAAGAAGAGAGCGATCAGACACCCGGATTTCTCCAGCCAAAGACGAGCGACGCAGTTGTGCAGACCGAAGACTTCTCCACCACAAAGACTAACTCCAGCACCTCCCCTACTCTGGAGACCCAGAAGGCCGTCAAGATCCCACCCGACAGCTACGAAGGAGAGGGCTTGGCTCTCGCGAAGGCCGCCACCGCCTCCATCTCCTTTACTCACGAAGGGCCGGTCAGCTCTCTTGGGAATTTCCCTTCCAGCAGGCACAGCTCTCCAAGCCGGGCTGCTCGGGTCACCCCGTTTAATTATACCCCCAGCCCAATGGTGGAGCCCATGGTCAAAGAGAAGCAGGCGGAGAAAACACAAGTTTGACAGCCTTCCAGCTTGGTCTGACAAACTAGTGGGATGTTCTTAGCTAGCCAACCAAGATAGATATAAAAAACAACAACAAAACCAAGCTTGGATGTATTCATTTTTTTAAGAAGTTAGATTTGTCGTTTTACCCCAACTGCCACCGTTCTTAACAAAACAAGGAGGATTGGATGAGCGTTTCTGGAACGCACAAGGCTATAGAGGAATCACTTCTTGTGAGAGATACGAACGACAACAAAACGTAGAGGTAATCCCCGACTCACAACCACAGTTGGGGCCAGAATTTCCATTGCTAAGCAAATCGCACCTGATTTTATGCCTCTCTTTTTTTGGGGGGGCCCCGGTTAAACAAATGACTGAAGTTGTTCAGTGAATCACATGGTTGTTAAGCGAATCTGGCTCCCCTCATTGACTTGGCTTGTCAGAAGCTAGCTGGGAAGGTTGCGAATGATGCTCCCAGACTGGCTGCCAGGCACTCAAATCCTGATCACATGACCACGGGGATGCTGCCACGGTTACTAAGCACAAGGACTGGTTGTAACTTTGAACACTCGCTAAAGAAATGGTTGTAAGTCGAAGACTACCTGTGTTTTTCTTTCTTTCTTTGCAAATGAGGTTTTGGAATGGGTGGAGGGTTGCAAAAAAACAAGACCACCCCAAACCCAGCAGCTCGCGCTCTTGGCAGGAGGGGGGGTTACAAACCAACTTTTTAGAATTATTTGAGTGGGGGTCAACTGCTATAGAGGAGCATTTTCCCTTTATTCTTGTGCAAAGAAGCGGGAATTTGAAGCAGAATTCTTTCAACCACCAGTGTTGAAAAGTTGACTCCAAACGCCGATTTTCTTGTAAAAATTTGCAAGGGTGTTTCTGGATATCTCATGTGCTGGAAGGAGATGCTTCATCATCTCAGTCCGACAACACCCCCCCCCCAACCCCCACCCTCCCAACAAGTCTATTATCTGACTTTTAAAAAATCAACCCAACCTTGAACTGGCACTCTGTTTGGGAAATTGGGGGGCTTCCTCCATCATTTACAAAAGGCCTGTTCTGAGCTGACCGAAAGAACTGGTGTGAATACAGCAGGTATGCAAAATTCACCTGCTTCATCTAAAGACAGTTTAGTCCAACATTCAGAATCACCCACCTTTTGCGCGTTGTACAGGACTATACAGGTAGCCCTCGACTTACGGCCAACATCGAGCCCCAAATTTCTGTTGCTAAGCGAGACAGTTATCTAGTGAGTTTGACTCCATTTTACAACCTTCCTTGCCGCTGCGGTTAAGTGGATCACTGCTGCATTAAGTCAAGTCAACAACTCCGTTGTTAAATGAATCCGGCTTCCCCCACTGACGTTGCTTCTCAGAAGGTCACAAAAGGGGATCATAGGACCCCGGGACACTGCAACCGTCATAAATAGGAGTCGGTTGAATTTTGATCACGTGACTGCAATGGTTGTTAAGTGTGAAAAACAGTCATCAGTCCCTTTTCTCAATGCCGTTGTAACTTTGAACGGTCACTAAATGAACTTTCGTAAGTGGAGAACTACCTGTAAGGAAGACCACGAAACGGCATTCTGAAGGGGTCCACCATTCTCCAGGCCTCCATTCCCAGGTTGAGAATATTTCTAGATCATCTTCTGCCAAATCTGTTTCCCCCTTTGCTCCATTTTTGGACCCAGCCACCCAACTGGAGAATCACATCGCCAAGGATCCACTCTGGATTATCCGACGGCTGGCCAAGGTCATACATCAAAGCGTGCTCAGGATCTCCCTCCGTTAACTGCCAGTTTCTCTCCACCTGGAACTCTTCTCTTCCCCAAGTCTGTGAAGACAGTCCTCTTTGCATTAGAGGAGAACTTGAAACGCAACCGTTTATTAAAGTAATAAACTACAACGCTTCGTGGAATGGGTGGGGGAGAGAGAGAGAGAGAGAGAGAGAAAGAGAGACAGAAAACTTCAAAACTCGGCTGCATGCTTTAGATTGCAATTTGGATATGCAGCTGTTGGAAGGAAGACCTCTTGGGAACGCAGAGAGGCCGATTTCCGAGCAGACATGTCGAGAATTGCACTATTAGTTTTATTATGTGGGCATCAGTGCCACCCCCCACCCCACCCGGATTAAAATCCAGATATCCTCAGCTATTTATTGGGGTGGGAAGCGGGAGGAGGGAGGGAGGGAAGGAGAGGCGTTTATGCATCTGAGAGGGAATATTTGGCGGGATAAATTTATACATCAGCGAAAAAGAAAAAAAAAACCAAGAAGAACAATGGACAGACCTAGAAGGAGAATTGGCAACCTTGGGGCTGTGAATACATGAGATCTGTAATACTTTGCTGTGCCTCTAATTACAGCCGTTCCTTAATCTGCTAATGACTAATCTGTCTTTCTGTGGGCGCTGGGTGGTTTTTACGGAGGGGAAAGACACATAATGGCAAATTGGCATTCTACAGGCAAAACCCGAATTGGCTGTGCGGGGAGTTTGGGAGGATTTTCAAGGAGGTTTAAGATGGTGGGAATGTTTGGGAGAGGTGATAAGAAGCAGAAGTAAAAAATCTGCAACTTGTGGCCAGGCATGTTTCTAGTTGTACATCGATGTTTTTCAATCTTGGCCACTTTAAGACCCGGGGACTTCAACTCCCAGAATTCCCCAGCCAACATAATGGCTGGCTGCACACATTACAGGAAGAGAAAAAGAAGTAAGTGGTGAAATTGTTTAATAAAACCCACTTTAAAAGATGGTACTTCAATAGCATGGCTGTGATTCACCCCTGTCCCTAAAAGCTACAGTTGAATTATAATTTTTAAGATCTGAGTGAGAAATTATCCAAAGTATCAGGAGTAAGTGCATAGAATTTGCTTTATTTAACCCAGTTTGAAATGAAATCAGACTTTAAAGTTGGCTTCAAGGTTTTGTTGTCCAGGTCAACCTCTGGTGTCCTTTGGATGAAAAATTAATGTCCCCTGGGGGATTAAGATAAGGAAATGGCTGGCTGGGGAATTCTGGGTATTCTGGGAATTGAAGTTCACTCATCTTAAAGTGAGTGAACTTCAATTTAGCTCAATTTCTTAAGTTTAAGATCATTTCAGGAATCTTGTTAAAACGCTGGCAAATTAGTCCAGGATTGTATTTCCATGAGGTCCTAGCGTTGAGGCAGAGCAACCAGGATTAAATCTGAACCATGCCTCAGATGGCCTAAAGAGGAAATTGAAGCAGGCCTGCTGGTCATGAGAACATGAGATCAGGCCCCCAAGCCATCTCCTCCGGCTTTCAGATCCAAGTGGGTTGTTCCCAAGCAAAGCGTGAAGAACAAGTACCTTGATTATGGCTTCAAGTGCCTGATAATTCAAAGATTTAGTGATTAATAGCCCTTGTGGAATAACCTCATCCTCTTCGTAAGCTCTCCAAGGTACATCTGTTTCAGTCTCTTCACAATTTGCTCTTGAGCACAGGATCCCAAATCACTGGGTTGATATTGCAAGATTTTAGCATGGGATCATCACCTTCAAAAGAACCTGAAGGTCATCACTTCAGAACAGTATAATCAGAGGTATCCTATATTGCTAGAGATAAATAAGAGGACTCTTGAGGAACTTTCTGATTGTTAAGATCCTTCTGGGCCTGAATTTATAGCCTTTGGGTCTAACTTGGTGAGAAATTCCCTCTTTGTTCAAGTTGGTTTGCTCCTAAACCTGCAGCGTTGTGGACCAGAGTTTCTCCACCATGGCAGCTTTAAGATCTTTGGACTTCAACTCCCAGAATTCCCCCCAAACCTGTAAAGATGCTGATTTACCTGCATAAAGATTAGCAGAAATCCCTATCAGTAGAAAAAGTAAAAAAATCACGATGGTAGCGACAACTGTACATTAAAATCCCACCCCTTTTTTATATATGTCGCATGTGACTAGAAAGTGATGTGGCTTCTAGTGCACTGTTGGGCTGCCACTGTAATATATTTACTAATTCTTTTAAAGAAATAGAGAAAAAAAAAACCTGTATAGGGTAGTCCTGTACATTTCTGTTGCTAAGTGAAACATTTGTTAAGTGAATTTTGCCCCATTTTACAACCTTCCTTGCCAGTTAAGTGAATCACTGCAGCTACCGGCTTTTCCTGAAAATAGGACCTACCCTGAAAATAAGCCCTAGCCTGATTTTTAAAGGTGCACCTAATATAAGCCCTAGCCCTAGTGAAGGGGGAGTGGGCATGGCCAGCAGCACAGGAGGCAGCAAGTGCATGTGGGCCGACGGTGTTGGAAAACCACGAGTCGGTGGGCTGGAGCAGGTGCACGGCTGTGGGAGGCTCGTTTCGACGCAACAGCACTGGCAGCAGACGGAGGCAGAGGCGCAGGGGAGAAGGCAGCCAATCCGGACTTGCTGCGTAAACAGTTTTCAGTCACTTTTTTCAGTGCCGTTGTAACTTCGAATGGTCACTAAATGAACTGTTGTAAGTCGAGAATCACCTATATCTCCCAGTTTCACTAAGCTGGGAAAAAATGGTGAGCCAGAACATTAGACAAAAGTGCTACTGAAAGGGAAATGTCCCACAAATTTCTCATTTCTGGATCAATAAAACCATAAAGTCCACCCCAAACTGCATTTTTTTTAATTGGCAGTGACTTCATCTAATCAAATTTTAAGATCAAAGAAAGAAAGGACAGCCCTCTTCTTTTACTTCAGCCTAGAAAAGCCTGTTTGTATCCTATTAAGGAAATGGTGTATTTCAGTGTTTCTCAACCTTGGCAACTTTAAGATGGGTGGACTTCAACTACCAGAATTCCCCAGCCAGCATAACATAGCTGGCTGGGGAATT
>JANHFL010001908.1:158231-171119 GCA_032468155.1 Oxyrhabdium leporinum | reverse complement strand
CACACACACTGCAGGCAGGGTTCAGCCTAGGCCTCTCTCCCACCTGCCGCCTTCGTCAGGCATCCTGAGCTGGTGGGTTTTCTGGCTGCAGCCACTGAAGAGTTTGCCGGAGCGTCTCTCTTCCACTTTCAAGAATGGAAGCTGGGGAGTGACGATAAATGGAGCATTGCTTATGGCAGCTGCCTCCCTTCTCCTTTTTGGAGGCTCTTTATCTGTCTCTCCAGCAGGATGGGGGCTTACTGAATCCCCCCCCCTGCCGAGTGACTCCTGGTCTCCTGACCTTCACCTTTGCAAATTTGAGGATGGGGGTTCCTGGCAGAATGGGAAAAGCCCCCATGGATCCAGGTCCCTGCTGGGACAAGGGGGCTGCAGCTGCAGTGGACATCCATCCATCGGGTGAAAAGTTCAAATCTGCATTTCAAAGAAGGCAGAAGGCCATGGATGGCTGGGCTGGACGGGGTCAAATTCTTGGCATTGCTGCTGCCCCTGTGGTTGAGGTTGGTGGGGGGGACCGGATAGCCCTGTGCATGTTCTGGACGGACCCATTGAACCGAGACAGTGCCAGCTTGGGGGCTGTGGACCTTCTTGGGAAGCCTTAAGATGGGGAGAGTTGTGGGAGCCGGACTCCTGGGTTCTTCACCAGTGGTGAGCTACTGCTTGGTCTTCTCTGGCCTGCCAGATGAATGGATGCGGCTGTCACCAGCTCACTCCTTGGCCTGTGGATGGCTGGTGGGAAATTCATGCATTCCGGACTTCCATCCCCATGGCCAGGAGGACAAGGGAAGACCTTTGTGACTCAGCCCTTGGGCCCGAAGCTGGAAGGTGGCCAGTTTTCCCCAGCCTGGAGCCTCTGGTAGCAACCTTGAAGCGAGATGGGTTGGACATGGTGCTGTTGGAACTGGGGAGGGGGGGCCAAAAAGTTTCCTATGACAGGAGTTGGAGAAGATGTTTGATCTTGGCCGCTCCCTCCTCTTCCTCCTCCTCCTCCTCCTGACTCTTGTGATGGCTGCTGGAGGGCAGAGTGAGCGGATTCCTTGGCAAAAGACAGCCTTGGGCCTTTTGTTAGGGTCTGCCTTGTCTCATCAGATTGCAAAGCAGACAGGAAAGGGCTTTAGGTTTTACCCTGGAAAGGCAAGAGCTAGCAGGGCTGCTTCTCCCTCCCTGGAGCTGTAGAGATGGCTCTCTGTGTTTTCCTGGGCGCTGTGGGATGACGGCCTTAGAAGCCTTTTCCCCTGACCTGGCCTGGTGCTTCTGTGCTCCTGGTACCCGCAGTCTCCCTCCTGGAGCTGCCAAAGAGCTTTCCCAGGGGAGCTGTATTCTTTTGTGGGACCCTTCAGCCCAAGAAGGAGGAGGAGCCCTTATCCTGATTTGGTGAAGACATATATTTCACCTTGCGGATCCTTCGTTGTCTGATAATTTGTTGGAATAGGAATGGCTTTCCTGCGTGGACAGCAAGTGTGCCTCAGTGATGGAAGGGTTCAGCTGCTCTCCCTCCCTCCCTCCCTCCCTCCCTCCCTCCCAGGATGGCGGCTGGTACATTTACCAGCAAAGACTTAGTTTGGGGTTGGCAGTGGGCAGCCCATTTCCTCCCAGCCTTTCTCTTCAAACAAATCTTCTGGCCTCCAGATTTCTGATAAATTGATAAGAGGAATTGCGTGAGTCAATAGAGTTGTAGACACTTTGCCAATATAACCCTAGCGCTATTGATCTGCCAGTAAATTAAAGTCTTACTTAGAAGCTGCCGATATTTCTAATCGCCTGCCTCACCAATTACAACCTCCCAGTTACCTGGGAAAGACAGAAGGCGAGAGCCTCGCAGCGCAGGCGGGATAAAACCAGGCCTTTGAAGGGAAGGGGTGGCCCTGCCCTCTCCCCCCAGGGAGCCTTTTAGATAACCTTCACACTCCTGGGAAGGGTTTTGGCCAGGATCTTGGGAATCTCAGCAGCTGACTTTTCTTCTCAGCCAGGCGAGGCAGGGAACCCTGGCTCTGGGTGCAGGTCAACATTGCAGGGACACAGAAAAGGCACTGGGCCTCCTGGGGGATTAGCATGCTCAGAGAGGAGAGAATGCCCCATTGAGTCGTGTTCCTCCCCCCCCCCCCGATTGCCATTCTCGGCTGCCCATCTTTGCTCGAGACCTACTTTGGCAGCAGAGGGGACCCTCCCCAGCCCAGTTTTGGAACTGCTTCTTTTCAGATGTTTGGGGGGCTTGGGAGGGGTTCACCATGGCGAAGGTCCCAGCGACGGCTTTGCTGGCTGAAGGCTGTTCCCCATGTGAGGTGCAGCAGTGGCTCCAACTCGAGCCCCATCAGTGGCAGCAGCAAGACCCGCACCCTGCTTCCCCCAGGCCTCCCTGTATGTGCAGCCCCTCCCCCGTCTGGGCTCAGAAGAGAGGCAGCAGTGAGGTCTTCGGGGGTGGGGGAGTCAGGAAGCAAGGCAGGGGTCTCTGCACTGGATGGGGCAGCAGCTCGGGGCCCTGCTTGTCCAGCTGCCCTTTCACTTTTCCCCAATGAAGCAACAGCCCAAAGGGGAGGCTGGGCCGGCCTTGTGGTGCCTGAGAAAAGCTACCTTTGGAGCTCTCCTGGTGAGCACAAAATGTGCCTAGCCAGCCAGGCTCTTCCTGCTCCCATCCCTGGGATCTGGGCAGGATCAGGTGCTCCATTCGACAACGCTGGCTCTTTGGATGTGGATAGTGGCCTATTGGAGGGACAGACCGCTTCTAATGGCGTTGCTTGTTTCGAAATGGACCAGTGCTTGGAGGGGAGGGGAGGCAGAACAATGTAGCACTGCCTGACCCTCATGGTTAAGCTTTGCCCAGTGGGCAGCAGGACAGCACCTGGTCCCGGAGAGCAGCCAACGAAGTCTGCTGCTTGGCCTGCGGATGGATGATCTCTTTTACACAGCCATGAACCGTATCCACCTCTCTGGCCTTGGTGCCCCCCTCCCCTCACGGGGCTCACCTTCCCTCCCAGTTTCAGCTGAGGCACGGAGCCTTCCAGGCCCCCAAGAGGCCAGTAGGGTCCCTTTGGGGGTAGCGAGGCTTCAGTTCAGTGGCCCTCGAGTGAGGTCAGGGCTGGTTGCTTGGCTCCCGGAAGAGAGGGATCGCCCTGGTTTGAGGCCGAGATCATGCAGAGTTTGCCTTCCGTGGGGAGGGGCCGAGATTACAGGCGTTGTTGGTATCGATAAGCTGTATTGAGTCTGAGCGAGCCTCAGCAGTGTGGGGAAAGCCTCCGCTGGCCCTCCTGCTTATTGAGAAGCCAATAGCAATTTCCTGACTGACACTTGATGCCCTCCTCCTCCTCCGGGCCCAGGGCCTGTGCAGCTGCGGTGCTGCCTCCCAGCCCCAGCGCTTGGCCTCCTGGAGGCAAGCTGGGATGCCCCTTCTTGGGCTGTGGGGTGCAGTCTTACCCCAGGGGCTGCCACATCCCTCATACTGGGCAGGTGTTTCTCTGGACAGTCTGGGATGTGGCCTAGCTTCCTCTCCCCTCACACATACATACACCTGTGACAGTTTTTTCCTTGTTAAAGAACAGGCATTGACTTACCTTGGAAAATTGGAAATTTCCAATTCCCACAGCAGTATTTTCAATATTTTCTTTCCTGTCCTGGCATCTACAGCTGAAAGGAAGGGTATCCAAGGGAGTCATCAGGAGAGGGCGGGAGAAGTGGGAAGAAGCGCTCCCCCCTCCTCTTCCTAGGAAGTCATTCTTCATTTTGAATTTGAGAAGAACATTCAGCCACAGCTTCATATGTACACCCCAATCTGTACACGGGGAAGTCAGGAGAAGAAACTCTTACATCCACACCAACCATAAGTACCCCCAATTAATGTGCTGCTTTCTAGAGACTGTGTCGGACACATCTGTGGGAGATCTTCCCAAGCCCAGGAATGATTCCTACCAGCCAAGTATTGTCTGGTGGAGAGCCCACCTCCCTCATGCAAGGAAAGGACCAATCTGAAGCCATCTGGAGGACTCTCTCCTGCCCTCCGCACCAGCCATGCCATTTGTACCTATGTAGGGTTGACGTGCCCTTGCCGAGGTCTGCCCTGTCCAGCCCTCTGTCTGCCCAAATCTGCCCAGTACAATTGGTTGCGAAAATAAATGCTAGATTGTTCTATGAATGATCCTTTATTGAGCCTGGTCCTTTACAAATACTGTTTTATGTTTTTATATCTTAATTGTACCCCCCCGACCCCCCACCCCCAAATTGCTCTGTGAGAGATGGGAGACTTGTGTGGGGCAGAAACAGCCCTGGAGGGAATGTGTTCTCCCCAGAGAAAGGGACAGGTTTTTCATTAGCTCTCTCTTGCTGGAAAGAGAGATGCCGAGCTTGTAGCCATGGATTCCCTGGGCTTGGGGCTTTCTCAGTTGGGATGTGAAGATTTGGCTAGAAGAGGAGGCTGCTCTACGCTTTATGTGTAGGTCAAAAATCTGTTCCATCTGGATAACCAGCATTGTTGAGTGTCCATTTCAATCATCTAGGCCATGGCTGTCCCAAAGGTGCTTTTCAAAAGACAACTAGACTTTCTTGTTTCTCATCCAAGAAGTGTCTTCAGTGCAAGGAAAAAACTAAGGAAGTCCAGTTGCCTTTTGAAAAGCACCTATGGGCCAGCGCTGTTGAGGTTGATGGGTTGCTGCACATGACATGCAGGGTTGCACACAACTCTGGAACCCCTGACCTCTGAGCGATGCTGGATTCACCTCCCCCAGTCAGATCTTCTGAAATATCCCAGATGTCGAAATCTTTGGGTACTTTGACAGAAATCACATTCCAAGAAGACAGTTGGCCTCTTAATTATCGACTTTGTACAGTGGCTTTGTATAATTGCAAGTGGTCAGCCCAGGTATTTTTGAATGGTTGTCTTGTTCACCCCTGTCTCCCTGTCTAGATTCTGAGGCCTTGTTGCAGATGAATGACGGGTGAGCCTGCTTCCAGCCATGAATAAGCCTCAAGGCCACATTGCAATCCTGGCAATCTCTCCTTCCCACATCAAGGTCACCACCATTTCTGTTCAGTTCCACAAGCAGGAGAGAATGCCAGGAACTAAAATGAATCCAGTTCAGTAGTATTAGGCAGGGCCTTTACCTGTTTAGGAGGTGAAGAGAATACAAGAGAGGTATTGAGGAGGAAGGACTGAATTTAAAATGCCAGCTGTTCTTATGTCATGACATGCCTAATTGTCTGGGGGGGGGGGTGTCATCTTGCTCCTCAAGCCAAGTGGTGGGGGGCAGCAACGCAAGTGACTGGAGCTGGTCTGAGCTGCCTGTCCTTGCAAGGCTGCCGAGGGATAAAGAGATGGCTGCCCCTTCAAAGGCTTTAGGTGAGAAGCCTTTTCGTGGGAAACCCGGCGAGAGAGGACAGCCCCCGGGGTGCAAGAGCGGAAAGCTCCTCTGGGGCTGCTGCTCTGTAGCGCTGCATGCTGTACGAACCGGGTTCCTTCCGCTGGCTGTGAGCGCTGTGCTCTTCCTGATGCTCGTCAGAGGTTGAAAGGCAGGGACCTCTCGTCGTCTTCCCTCCACGTCCTCCTCAAGGCACGCGGGCTTGCCTCAACCTTCAGAAGGCACTGGCACCGGCCTTGCTTTGAGCATTACGTCCATGCTAGAAATGGGCTTTCCATTTGTCATGTTCCCTTCTGATGCCAGGCCAGGGCCAAAAGGAGCTAGGAAAAATACACTGTTCTGGGCTTCTTTCTTAGAGTGGCAATGGGAGGCCTCAAATAATTCCCTTTGGTAAGTTGTAAACGGTGCTGGTTCCAAAAATCAAATTGGAACCTATGAGAAAAAGAAATGTTCCTTCTAGGAATAAATCTTGGCTTCTCACATTTATTTTAGTTCTCTGAGAGTCAGTCTGTGGCTGACTGCCATGTTTCTTTCAGTGAGAGTTTAAACCCTCGTGGTCGAGATGGACTGCTTGTGTGGCCAGCTGCAGTTGTATCGGGCCACAAAGTATCTTCAGCGCCCCCATTGTTCTGCAGTTGCCAGCATCCTTGTAGTGCAAGTGGGCACAATTAGCTTTCATTTTTTGGGATGGCGCTCTGTCTTCGGGCTTCCACTCGCTGCTCTAGTGGCTTTACCAAAGAGGGGGTGGTTCTGAATGCCTTCAGATTTTCCATTTTGTCAACTTCCTTTAATTAAGTGATTAGAAAGTGCTAGCATCTTGCAAAAATGTTGCTGAGTCTATCCTTTTGAATGCCAGTAGATGCCTTGGTATGTGCAAATGGGTCCCCAGCAGACCCTCAAGAGAATGTTTGCTCTCTTGGCCCAGCTTTGTTTGAAGCTGCAATTACTGCTGTGGTGCTAATTGCTCCGCCTAGCATTAGATCCCCTTACACGAAAAGTTTGAAGATTGCCAGCCAAGGTCAGCCCAGGGCCCTGCTCAGCGGCCCTCCACTGAATGCTCTCCTGCTGAAAGGATGTTAACCAAGCAGGACTGAATGGAGGCTACACCCAGCTGCACAGCTTTGAGCCCGCCCGTGTTACTTTGACTGGTGGACCAGGGTCATCTCTGGACTCCTCAAGCAGTGAGTAATTTCTGAACCAAAAGTAGGAGTGACGCACCGTCTTTCTCTTTATCCCGTTCATTTGCTGTCTTTCCTCTTGCTCTCAATTAACAGGAGTCAGGAATGGGCCGATAACTCCTTTTGGAAGCCTGGACCGATCGGTGGCAAAGGGTGTGGGGACTGGTCAAGAGCTGAGGTTGCCATTCCCAGAGTAGGAGAGGGACAGTGTAGTTGTGTGCGACGAATCTGGAGGGTTCTCCGAGTGAAAAACTGGATCTCTCTTCTGTTAAGGCGTGTTTGGACAGCTACAGGTAGTTCTTATTTAGCAGCTGCTTCGTTTGTTGACCATTTGCAGTTACGGCAGTGATGGAAAAAACAACTTTATGACAATCTTCACTTTTACGACCTTTGCAGATCTGTAAAGTGAAGAAAGTAAGACCATAAGTACAGTTTGCTTAACAACCAAGTTGTGGTCAGTAGACAAGGATTACCTGTACTCCATAAGCATATTGGAGCCAGGTCTGTTGCTGTTCATCCTGGCTTTGTCATCGTCTCAGAAGTAGAAGGAGGACACACAAGTCATCTAGGCCAGGCCCTTTATCTCAAGAAGCCAAAGAGCTGTGGACTTGGGGAGAGTCTGGTCAGGGGGAAGCTCTCGGTCTGCCTAGGCTCCGCTCGAAGGATGATGCCCAGGAAAGTTTCGGCTGCCGGGCTGAGGCGTCTCCCCTGTTGTAACGGTCCTCCCAAGGGGCCAGGAAGCCGGCTCTCTTTGGGTGGGGCCAGCCAAATGCGTCGGAGGGGCTGCTTCGGTCTTTTTTCCTAATTACGGTCAGTGGGGTCCTTGACCTGGAGGAGCATTCTAGAGCCGTGGCTTGATAGAGAAGGGAGGCATGCAGGTGTGTCCCAAGTGCCCATGCCTGCCTTTCACTCCTGCGGAAGGTGCCCCGGGAGAGTCTTCCTTCAGAGGCCATCCCAGGAGGAAGAGAGTCGCAGGCAGGGCTCTTTGAACTTGGCTGGGAGAATCGGTGTTCACGCAGAGGTTTCTGTGACATTTCTTCAAGGTACAGATGTATTTATAGATCTAATCACGATGTAGGATTCTGGTCTTATTTCTGAATGCGTAATTTCCCCAGCAGGATGCGGTTGCTGAGATCAAGGAGACGGTTTAAGCCACGAGAGATCCCTCTCTCAAACAGGAAACCAGGGCAGCCCTTCGCAGGGAGCCCTTGGGGGCTGCTTTGAAAGACCTTTGAAGCAGGCGAGGGAGTCGCAGCATCTGAACTGGAACGAGTGCTTGGAGCAAAGCGAAAGGGGGGCTGGGCTTCCGAGAGGCCTCACCGGCGCTGCATCTCGCAGCACAAGCTCCCTGAGAGCTCCCGGGTCCCTTTTGTCACAGGGTGCGCTGGCGGTGAGCCAGGAAGGGGAGAGCCAGCCCAGGGGCTGGTCAGAGGTGCCCTCGCTCCACGGAACGAGGTTTCTTAGGGAGACAAAGGCGCGGCAGGAGCTGGCCTAGGCAGCCTGCAGGATGGGGCTATAGAGGAGGCTGCTTCAATGGCTCTTCTCCCTCATGGAGCCCTCGGGACCCATTGAGTTAACCCCGGCTGCAGTCAGGATCCTTCCCCAAACCCAGCGGCTGGACGTTCAGCAAGTGGCGTGGTGTCCCTTCTGCGATAGCCACCCTGGGAGACTTTGGCTTCCCCCGGGCCCCTCTTCGTGCCGACTGAGCACTCTGATCCACCACAGCCAGTCTGGTGCGTTGGCCTTGTTTTGGGCTTCAGCCAGAGGCCTGGCAGCTGAGGCCAGGGGAGGAGCCAAAGAAGCTGGCAGACAGATCTGTCCCCCCAGCTAAGTGAGGGGGCAGGGCTGGTTGGTAATCTGGTCCCAGGCCCTAGCGATCTACCAGGAGCTTTATTTATCCGTCTAATTACTCTTCTGCCAGCCCCTGCCAACTCCTGTTCTCAGAGGGAGGCCATCAGGGCCTGTGGAGAAAGGCTGGGCGAAGTTGGGAGGAGGGCTTCTGACCACCTCTGCTCTCAGGCCAGATTGCCTTCTTGCAAGGGGTGCTCTTTCAGGAGATTTGCAATTATCCTTATAAACAGTTTTATCATCTGCTTGGCGATCAATAATGCAGCTTATGCTGCTTTAATATCTTGGTGATATTGATTGCCTTAACAGCCATGCCACTGTGGTCAGCTTCTGTTAACCCTGAGCTTCCTTCCCTGGAAGCCAAAAGAAGGCTCGGTGGTGGGGGAGGGGGTTGCACAGCCAGGGCAGAGGGCAATAGGAAGCCCAAAGGAGCCCGAGGGGAGCCAAATAGGGCCTGAAAGTGGGTGCTGGGGATTCCCAACGGTAACCTGACTAAGGGGCAGATTGGAGACTTTGCATCCCCCAGCATTGTTCAGTGTTGTTGACAGAGGAAACAGTGCAATCACAAACAGTAGTGGTGATAGTGAATTATTATTGTTATTGTTTGTTCTGTTTGTTATTAATTATTTCAATCTTCAATTCGATTCACAGTCTGGGACTGTAACAGTTTAACAGTTCCAGTCCTAGCCAAGGACCTAAGAGCTATTAAAGGGAGTATCTGAGTATATAGGAAATTCTGATTAGGATGGGTTTTTTTTTGCAAAGTCAGGATATTCAGGTCTAATAAGTTCAAAATTTCCATGTATCTAGGCAGCCATGATGATGTTCAGACTGGATCTGGCATTTTTGTCTGCCTGTCGAATCCTTCCCAGGGACCTAGGATGGGCAGATATGAATGTCTGATAATATTATATAGATATCACCCACAAGATGTAAATTATTATCATTATCTTTATTATTATCATTGTCATTACCATGATCATTATTGTAGTACTAGTAGTAGTAATAGTAGTACATTCTGATTACAGAAAGGATGAATATTAAGAAATACTTCTGTTATTATGGAAATAAAAGGTGCTGAAATACATGGTCGTTTTTCAAAAAGTTTTCAGCTCCAAAAGTATATCCATTTCATAGAATGCAAGCGCGCATCTTACTGAAGACACTTTTTATTGATTGATTGATGGACTTTTGAGCCGGCTTCAGCAGTCTTGCAGTTGAGGTGTTCATCCGTGGATGGACCCGTAGAGCCGGACTGCCATAGGCTGCAGGCAGGAGAGCCAGGATTTTAGACCTGGCCCACGGCCGTTCTCGGCTGCCCTGTCGAAAATGGGACAGAACGGCCTTCAGGGCTGCTACTTCTGGAGCTCTGCGAGGTCTCAGTGTCTAGTTTGAGAAGCAGATGGATAGGAATGGACGTATATGCCTGATGATGTGGAAAGCGGCCATCCTGTCTGTATCCACCACACCTCTTCTTCGTCTTCCTTCTTACAGTTTGGCCACCCTTAGATTTTGAAAGGGCCTATGACTCACGTGCACGCCTTTTCTGGGATAATTATTTTGAGCTTATGCCCCCTGTATAAAATTATCCCTTGCCTGAAAATTAAACCACTCACGTTGATAGGTATTTTAATAAGGTATGGACAAGTTTTAACATTTTTATACCGTCAACATTTTTATGTTTTCTTGTGAACTTTACAGAATTGTTGGCAGTTGGGTAGTGCACAGATTGAGTAAAGTAAATAAATCGGTTAGATTGTTTAAACAATTAAACATTAAAGAGATGTATAAAATGAAAAAAAAATGGCTGCCTGTTTAAGAGCCCATTAAGCTAGAATCCATGGCTTTGTCTCCCAGCTGTGAATTCTGCCGGTGAATTACATGGGGGGGGGGGGGCTCATGTCGAGTGTGCCGGTCTTGGATGGGAGAGAAACCGGGGCAGGTCCACTTCCTGCCTGCTTTGGGTCGGCCCCTGGGACTCGGCAGCTCTTCCTCCTGCCCTTGCTACCTGCCCAGTGGACTTTCAGACGGGGCACCTGGAGGGGGAGTCCACAGCTTGGAGGCCTCGGATTCCCCAGCTGGGTTGATTCCACCACAAAGCTTTGCCAGACATTCATCGATCCTTCCTTTGCCGCCTTGCCTTTTTCCAGTAAAAAGGGTTTGTTTTGTCCAGCCTTTATGAGAAGGGGAGGAATCGTTTTCAACCTGGGCCAAGTGTTGCTCAACTGGATATTTGCTCCTGCCCCGAGAAGCAGATTTGATCTGGTTCCTGAGGCATCCTTGCTCCATCCTAGCTTGTTTGCGGCTGGGGAATCACTTTTGTGCAGCTCACATCTGCTGGGCTTGGCCAGAGCTGGTTATTTGCATGGACGGTTCATCATCGGTGCACTGCACTGAGCACCACCAATGATGTCACTTAGTTGGGTAATGAAACATTTGCAAGCAAACAAATTCAGAGAGCACCAAGGATGAGTTACTTTTATTTACTTCTATTGGCGTTGAATCTTTCTTCCCTTTGTTTCCCACTTCCAGTTGATTGAAATTGTTGCTTCTTATTGAAGAAAACGATAAATGCGACTGAAGCATGGGTAGAATCCTAGAATTTGAATGGGTCACTTACTTTTAGAGCAGACATGGCAAACACACGGCCTGTGGGCCGAATCCAGCCTGCGATAGGCCCAGAGTTGTCCTGCGGGGCTGTCCTGGAGACGTCAAGGGACCGGCCTCTGCCACCCTGGTCCGCCTCAGCCCCCCAAGGGCAAACAAAATCCTGGTAGGGCCTGCAATGGGATCACGTTTGACACCCCTGCCATCCAACTGCCCAGCAGGAATCCAAGTTCAAGCCTTCCTGGGAGAGGGCTGTCCATCTCTCTCTACTTCTGTGGAGTGGAATTGATGGTTACCTTATCAAGAGGAAACTGAAGCTCATACATTTCCTAACACCCAGGCCTCACCTGCCTTCCAGTAATTGAATCCATTATTTTGTGCCTGGCGCTCGGCACGAGGGGGACAAGGTCTGGCTCCTTTTTCCAGTCTTTGGTGTATCACAGCTAGGCATACCCGGCTTCCTCAGTCTGGCTTTGAGGGCTTTCTTTTATTTTTCCAACTGTCCTTGTTGCTGTTATCTGAGCTTTACATTCACGTCCAGAAGTGGAACCAGAAGTAGAAGCTGAGTCTGAAGGAATCAGAATAGAATGGAACAATTACTTCCTACGATTTCATGTTTTATTCATGACGCAGCCTAAAATTGTATCTCCCACTAGATCATATTTACCTCCGATGTGAGCCTATTGAATTGATCCCATGTACTGTTGCTAGTCATCCCAAATTCCTGCTGATGGAAAATGGGCCACCTTGGGTTCTTGATTGGTGTCCCTGGTCACAGGAATTTGCCACACCTTGTGTCTTTTCTTGACATTCCTTTCCAGCTTTCCAAGCAATGCAGTTCTGGTGTTTTTCATTCTCCAAGCAGGATGGTTCCTCCTGGTTCTTTTCTATAAGGTGCAAAGAACTGGGGAGAATAACTGCACCTTGCAGATGTCATGGTTGAGTCCATGGTTCCAGATGTTGACAAGCTAGTGGTCAGAGTGGGTGTGTTCTGTTGTTTTGGATTGGGGAGGGGAGATACAAATGAATTAACTGCCCAGGTACCATGGTCATCTGGGTCTCCACAGAGGCTTCCCACCTTCCCTGTACACAAAGATCTTATTGGTTACTTATCTGGGCTGGTGGTGGCCTCAAGGTCAAGGAGGGATTTACATTTCTCTGGAAGATCACTTGGCTTATTTGCATTTTTTAATCAGTTTGATAGATGGTAGGTATATCATTTATGAATTACTTCATGTGTTAGTAGACAGAGCTCCATTCGTACTGCTTCACAAGCAGCTTGCTAATTCTGTCTTCTGGAACAAAATGGATTGGTTTAGTGCTGGCTTTGAGGATCAGTTCATCTCCTTGACCAAAGGACTAGTCTGGATTGCAGAACCTTTCAACGTTATTGGCTTCTTCTGTTTGAAGAAGGGTTTGGTGCGGCAGCAGGATTCCTCTTGAAGGAAGCTCCCTAACTATTGAGTTGTGAGGTGCTCCTGGCTAAAGGACTCAGGGCAGTTGGCTGAGCAAGCAGGGCCAGCGGTTGGAGATCTACTGGAAGGAAAGTTGTTTACCCATTGCAAATCTGCAAAAATTGAAAATAAAGACAAAATTGGCCTCAGTCAATTGCAAAAGGCAGCTTTACTTAGAACAACTTACATCCTGCTACAACAATACCTTTAATCCCGTTAAATGACAATACTGCCTATCCCAGGTCCTTGGGAAGGATTTAATAGGCAGAGAAAAATGCCAAATCCAGTCTAATAATCTGTGCGATCAATCAATCATATATATATATATATATATATTATAATTGTACTGATAAAAACATATATAACGACACAATGAGGGTCTTATAAATTTCCTGCCTGGATAGACTCTAGAGATGAGCTGAAAGGCAAAAAGGAAGTGGATTAGCTTCCTCCCATATT
>JANHFL010001908.1:136470-156742 GCA_032468155.1 Oxyrhabdium leporinum | reverse complement strand
CCACCCACCCACCCTGGTCTTCGTTTCCAACAGGACGTCAATCCTCCTGCTGCCAAGGGCAACACTGGGACAGCTTCCCTGCTCTCTTGGCCCTAGTGGGAAGTGTACGGCAAGATGGGGTAGCCCTCGCCACCCCTGGCTGCCTCTTGTGGGCTCATGGCTGTTGAGCTGAGGGCCACCTCTGGCCTCCTCACCCCTCTAACTGGACCAAGCCCTCCTGTGGACCTAATGGAGCCTGAGAGTTTGGGACGAGGAGCAGGGTTGGTCCCGGGAGGTCTCTCCTGCCCTTCTGCAGAGCTCAAATCAGAGACGGTGGCTCCTCCTTGGATCTCTGGGTGGGTGAAGGTGCCTGAGAATGGACTCGGTAGGCACCGTGGGGCTAGTCAGGGTTGTGGATTTCAAAAGAACCTTTTAGCACCCCCCTCCCCTTGGTGTGGGAGGGAGGAAACACTTGCTGGGTGAGAAAATCACTGAATGGCTAGTTTCCCGACCATTAGCTTAGAGGCATAGAGACATTCTTGAGTCAGTTCTTGAGAGGCTCTGAAGGAGGGCGGAGGGCTGCTTGCAGGAAACAGAGAGCGTCCACTTCCTTCTGTGCCCTCCTTGTCTGGCTCCCCGGTGAAGTCCTGCCAAGCGCTGGCAGAGGGGCAGATGAGTTGCTTTTGGGGGCAAGATGGGCTGGGTGTGTGGAGCGGCCAGACCTGCCTGATAAACGTCTTTCTTTGTCTCTCCCTCTGCCCACTTTTAGGTCCCGGACGTGCCAGGTGCGATGAAAACTGGCTGCAGGGCTGACGATGGAAGGCTGTGATTTGCCAGTCATCCTGGGCAAGGACCTTGGAGGCGCTGGGCCTCAGCACCAGCAATGGACTGAGTTTGGCAGCGCTCATCACCTCCCAGTTGCACCTGATGACACAGAATCCACAGCAGCAGGCCAGCTAGGCAATGAGCGGGCTTCCTTCTGTGAGCTCTCGCCAGGAAGTGCAGCAGCCTCCGCTTGTAGCCCTGAGCCCAGCAGCAAGGAGGTCAGCTGTAACAACTTTGCAGCCTCGTTTGCCAGTTTACAGACCTACATGGAGCCCCCCTGTCCCAGTGTCCATCCTCTGCTCCCCCCGCAAGAGGACTGCGGGAGCGACACTGATGATGATGATGATGAGGATGAGGAGGAGGAGGAGGAGGAGGAGGAGGAGGAGGAGGAGGAGGAGGAGGAGGAGAGTGATATTGAGAATCTGGCCGGAGAGATCGTCTACCAACCAGACGGCTCAGCATACATTGTAGAAAGCCTCAGTCAGCTGAGCCAAGGCGGTGGGGGGCTCCTGCCGCTGCTGGCGAACTCTACTCTCGCCATCACAGGAGCCAAGTCAGGGGAGTCTGCTGCGGCCATGCCCCAAGTCTATCCGCAGATCATCAACACTTTCCACATCGCCTCCTCCTTTGGGAAGTGGTTTGAGGGCCCAGAGGAGACCTTTCTCAGCACCTCCGCCCTGGTGGGGGTCAGCCCCGTCCTGCACAGCTTCCGTGTCTTTGATGTGCGCCACAGAAGCAACAGGGATTACCTGAACAGCGACGGTTCTGCCAAAAGTTCCTGCGTATCCAAAGATGTTCCCAACAATGTGGACATGTCCAAATTTGATAGCTTTGTACTCTATGGGAAGAGGAAGCCCATTCTGATGTGTTTCTTGTGCAAGCTCTCCTTCGGCTTCGTCCGCTCGTTTGTGACCCACGCGGTGCATGATCATCGGATAACTCTGAGCGAGGAGGAGCGGAAAATTCTTAGCAATAAGAACATCTCCGCGATCATCCAAGGGATAGGCAAAGACAAGGAGCCCCTTGTAAGCTTTCTGGAACCAAAAAACAAAAACTTTTCACACCCTTTAGTTTCCGCAACTGACCTCATAAGCCCCGGACACAGTTTCTATGGCAAATTCAGTGGGATTCGCGTGGAAGGGGAGGGGGGCTCCCAGATTGGGATTGCCAGCGCAAGTGACCAGCCCCAGACAGCAGACCTCTTAGCCCCGGGGGGCCTCTTAAACCTGGGGGGGCTGACGAGCTCAGCTCTGAAGACCCCAATTACCTCAGTTCCCCTGGCTGCCCCCACCTCCAGCCCTTCTGCCTCCTCTGAAGGGAAAAGCCCAGGGACGGCCGGCAGTGATGCGCAGGGCAGCTGCTTGGCAGAGGCGGAAATGGCTGGGGAGGAGGAGGAGGAGGAGGAAGAAGAGGAAGAGGAAGAAGAAGAAGAGGAGGGGGCTGGCGGGGGTGGCAAAGGACTGTTTCCACACAGGCTGGAGCAGGATCCCGGCGAGAAACTTCCTGCCAGCGCTGAACCCGGGTTGGTGGCAAGCAGTGACAGCAGCCTGAAGGATCTTGCTCTCTCAAACCAAAGCATTTCTCCCTTAATGCCTAACGTGCTTCAGGCGGTGTCGAGGGGCTTGGCTTCTTCTGCTTCTCCTTCTGCTTCTTCCTTTGTCTTTGATGGTGCAGACATGAGGAGTTGTTTCAGCTTTAATAGCGAGGGCAGCCAGAGGCCGGACGTGGGTGAGGAAAGTGCCAATAGAGACGATGCCCCGGGCCTGGAACCCAGCGAGAGCCTTGAGGGGGAGGACGGGCTGTGCGCCTCCCACCACCAGCACGGAGGACCCCTCTGTGAGCTGGGGGGTGAGGATTGCCCCTCGGGGGGAGGGGTGGAGTGCCCCAAGTGTGACACCGTCCTGGGGTCCTCGCGCTCCCTGGGGGGCCATATGACCATGATGCACTCGCGCAACTCCTGCAAGACCCTCAAGTGCCCCAAGTGCAACTGGCACTACAAGTACCAGCAGACGCTGGAAGCCCACATGAAGGAGAAGCACCCCGAGACGGGAGGGACCTGCGCCTTCTGCCAGTCAGGGCAGCTGCACCCTCGGCTCGCCCGGGGCGAGAGCTACACCTGTGGCTACAAGCCTTTCCGCTGCGAGGTCTGTAACTACTCCACCACGACCAAAGGCAACCTCAGCATCCACATGCAGTCGGACAAGCATCTCAACAACATGCAGAACCTGCAGAATGGCAGCGGGGAGCAAGGCTTCAGCCATGCCGTGGGGGCCGTGGCCACGGCAGCCGCCACCAATATTGGTGGTGGCTGTGGGGCCCCCTCCCCCACCAAACCAAAAAGTAAACCTACCTGGCGATGTGAGGTGTGCGACTACGAGACCAACGTCGCCAGGAACCTGCGCATCCACATGACCAGCGAGAAGCACATGCACAACATGGTGCTGCTCCAGCAGAACATGAGCCAGGTGCAGCCCAGCCACCAGCTGGGCCTGGGCAGCCTGCCTGCCGAAGCCGAGCTCTACCAGTACTACTTGGCCCAGAACCTGAAGATGGACAGCAGCCCAGCCTCCGAGGTGCAGTTCCTGGCAGGCAGCAGTTTCCAGGTGGAGCCCACCAACACCATGGCCTCCGTGGCCCCGTCCCTAGGTGAGGTGCCCAGGTGTTTTGGGGTGTACTAGGAGAGGAAGGGGGCGTCTTTCGGTCCAGCCCTCCTAGCAGCCCCTGCTGTCAGTAGGACCTGGCCTGTGGGGGCATGGGACGGTGACAAGGCCCCTCTGCTCCGCAGCTCCCCTCTGGGTTGGGGCAGCGGGTGTACTTGAAGGCTGCCGGGGCTAGGGGAGAAGGAGAGATGGGGCTTCCTCTGCATGCAGGCGCTCCCCGTAAACCAAAAGCTTCTCAGTTTGTGGGTCATTAGAGGTCTTGGTGCCGTCCCCTCGGTCGCCCTCTTGGCCAGCCGAGACCTTCCCTGCTGTGGCAGAAGGGAGGCAGACTTGCTTGGCCTGGACTGTCCCAGGCTGCCTGGCCTCCAGAGTCGGGATGAGGGAGGAATTTCTGCTGTGGCCAAAGAGGGGAGGGAGCAGCAGCTCTTCTGCGGGTTGAAGAGGGTGGAATTCTCCCGTGTCTAACAGGGCCTGTTCCTTAGCAGGAAAAAATTAATGGCAATTCCTGCATTTTGATGTTGTAATTAAGCATGACGACCGGTCCAGGAAAGGCTGGAGATCTAGCTTGAGATGCACTTGCTTCAAGTGCTTTCAGTACACTTGAGTGAAAGAGTTCCCCAAATTAAAGAGCTTGTCAGAGTTCTTTAATTTCATGGCTAGAAAAAGTGCACATTTGTCATTGTGCATGTCGCAAGGACTAACCTTTAGATGAAGTGACTTTGCTGCTTCAAAAGAGACCGAGTGTCCCTTGAAGGACCCAGTGGTGTCATTTTCCTATACAAATTGTGTTGTACCACAGGTGGCGTCTCCTGTGGACGTGCAGTTCTGAAATCTGGGCTGTGAAGATGAAGCTGCTCAGGCCGTGGGGAGAACCTCCCCTCCTCCTCTCCGGAGAACAGGCTGCCTGGCGGTGTGGGAGAGCCCAGGGGTGCCTCTCTCATTGCATTGGTCCGACTCCAGTTTGGGAAAGGGGCCCTTCATGTAGTAATCCAGATTAAAGCCTCCACAGCAGCAGCCCAAGTGCTCCTGACCCCTTTCCTTGGGGAAGTGCTCCGCCCTCAAACTGCTCTTAGCCAAAGTTTTTCACCTAATGTTCAGCCACTACTTGTCTGCCTGTGACTTAAGACTAGCCTTCCCTGCTTTTGCTGTGGGGTGGAAGGAGCTGATGTCTCTTTAGAGTTTGGCAAATGCTGCTATGTCCACTCTGGCACTTTCTCCTATGACTGAGCACACCCAGTTCTTCACTTTTTGCTCTAGAAATTCCTCCTAAGTGTCCTCATTGCCCTTCTTGAAATTGTTTGAATTTCTCTGCTGGTTCCTAGAACTGGACCCAGCACTCAAGCGGGTTCTGAGTAGTGGACGGTAGCAGAGCTATTATTTCCCACAATTGGGGAATTACAGTTCTAATTTATGCAATATCAAGAGGATGGATGCCTTGATACCTGTCCAAAAAGCAATGAGAATGTGTCTGAGGAAGAAAATTGCAAAGTGCTTCATCATGTGTTTAATCTACTCTGATCTTTGTTAGAATAGAGTAAAAACCAAAACAGAAACTCTATAGTAAACCAATGCTATTAATTGGACTTGAAGAGATGTGGGGATGTTAGCGTGATCACACAGAACAAAACAACGGGCGTCCTGTAGTGTGTGGCAGATTTTTGTGGGCCATGGCCACAGGAGATGCTGAATAGCCCTGCGGGGTGGATGCTAACAGGCAACCCGGGGCCAAGAGGAATGCAAGAAGAGACGGTGACACTTGCTGCTACCTTAACTAGTCTGAAAGGGTTACGTAGTTCCTTGGTATTGTTGAAATGACTCCAGCTTTCTGATTTCACGTTTATTTGTGCCCTTTGGAAACTCTATCACACTGTCCCAATTAGAGTGAAGCCAGCATGGTCTCGGCTCCTGAGCCCAAGCCTTAGCCCACCCCTCAGCCTCATGGCATTCGGAGAGCCTGCTGCCCAACAAAATTCTGGGCATGCGGAGCAGGCGTGCGCTTCATGAGTTCGTGGGTTACATTGTGGTGGGAGAGCCATGTGGGGGACTACCCAGCCAGGCTGTGGCTGGGCCAGGCTCCTGGACTCGAGCCAAGAGCCCAGGGGTCCCTGGAAGTGGGCAGCTGGCCAGGGAAGCCTCTCTGACCGCCGTTCTTCTCTCTCTGCACAGTGGGGGGAGAGATCCCTCTGGACCCACGGCTTGGGGGAGGGCAGCTGGTGTCCGAGGAGCTCATGAGCCTGGGGGAGACCTTCGCCCAGACCAGCGACCCCTCACTGAAGCTGTTCCAGTGTGCCGTGTGCAACAAGTTCACCACCGACGCCTTGGACCTCCTGGGGCTGCACCTGAGTGCGGATCGGGCCCTGCCTGAGGAGGAGTGGAAGGGGGCCGTGGGGGAGGCCTACCAGTGCCGGCTGTGCCATTACAACACGCAGCTCAAGGCCAACTTCCAACTGCACTGCAAGACCGAGAAGCACCTGCAGAAGTACCAGCTGGTGGCGCACATCAGGGAGGGCGGAAAGTCCAATGAGTGGCGCCTCAAGTGCGTGGCGATCGGGAACCCAGTGCACTTGAAGTGCAATGCCTGTGACTATTACACCAACAGCCTGGAGAAGCTGCGCCTTCACACCGGCAATTCCAGGCACGAGGCCAGCCTGAAGCTGTACAAGGTGAGGTGGCCGGGGGGCCATGGGGCAGGTGCTTCCTGGGGGTGGACTCCAGCCCGGCAGGCGTCACTCCTCGCCCCCGCCTGCTGCTGAGGCCCTTCCCTCCCGCAAGGCCGATTAGGGCCATCGGAGGGCAACCCTCTCCCTTGTTTGCTGGGTCAGGCTGCAGCCCCCCCCCCCCTTGCAGTAAAGAGTCCTTTCACTGGTGTGGCAGAATTGCTCCAGACGTTTGTATTGATTTTCCCTGGACTCGGAGCTTCACCTTTTTCTCTAATCATCCCGTAATGGCTTTAGTATGAACAATCGGGCACCACCTGCGATAAATCTAAGCGGCAGCTTTGCTCCCTGGCTTTGGGCTGCTGCACTCCTGGTTTCCAGCCCTTCCTGCTCTCCTCCCTTCCCCTCCAGAGGCTGGCTCTGGCTCTGGAGCTCAGCTCCCACCACCCCGCTCCAGAGGCAGGCTAGTTTCTGAAAACCTGCCAAGGTGGGCATCTCTGATCTCTGAGGACGATGGGCCTGTGTGCATTCTTCTGTGAGCCAGAGGGAGGGATCCCCAGCAGCCCCTCTTTTGTGTCGCCAGAGGTTTCACCTGCTGGTTTGTTTCTGCGTCTTGACGTGTGCAAAGAGGTGGCTCTGGATGCAACTCCCCCTTTCATTTCTGTGGGGCGGCACTGCCAGGGGCTGCCTGCCTGCAGTGTGGGTAGCAGCAGACTGGCCTGGTGCGGGACCTGTGGGTTCATTGGCCCCAGCGCCAGCCCTGCTCTCCTTGGAAGAGGCCCCCAGGATGTTCTTCTCCTCCGGCTAACCTGATTCCTTCACCTGGCATTTGCCTAATCAGTTCAGAGCGCAGCTAACTGGACGTAATCAGGTTCTTCCCTCTTGGAGGGAGCAAATCCTCTCCAGACGCTGGCTGGGTGAGAGAGAGCACCAGGCTTGCCAGGGCAGCAGGCCACCCCCTGTCGTTTTCCTTTCTTCCTGCTGCTCTCTGGCTTCTGGGTACCACGCCGACGGGGCCTGCCATGAAACACACAACCCATGCCATCCCACTTGCAGTGGCTGGCAATGCTCGAGAAAGGTCCAGTGTGAGGAGAACCACCCGGGAGCCCCCCGCCCGCTGCGTCTAGCATCACTGTCCCTGGCAGAACAAGTGGGGGAGGGGAGGCCTTTCCAGGGAGGATTCCTGTCCTTTCCCAAGGAAGCTGGGTCAGTTTGCCTTGCTTTGGCCTGGGGGCGTTTTGTAAATTAGTTTTGTTATTCCACACTAATAAGACAAAATAAAAGTACAGACACAAAATATGAATGATGTAATAACTTCAGCATGAATCATCGTAATGTTGAATAAAGAAGAGAAAAGACATCTATAAAATTATTTTGCGGATAGACCAAATCCAAAAATCCTGACCATTTCACACCCAGCGGAGGTTGCTCAGCTGCAGCTGCCCGAAACAATCCTTGGTCTGGTGAAGCTGCAGGGTTGTCGATGGGGTGGCGATCAGCCTGGTGCTTGAGGTCGGATCTGCCCCGTTAGATTTTAAGCAGTGGATCCCTTTAAGCCCAGGGATCCATCCGGAGTCTATTAACGATCCCGTGGCTAGGAGCTCCAGCGTTGGGAGAAGGTAGCTGGAGCTGCAGCTCCAGACGGTGCCCTTCTGGCTTGCTTGCCCGCTTGTCTTGCTTGTCTCCCAGGCAGCTTTGAGCCACTGGACGTGGCCCTGTGTTCCCTGGGAGCTGCCTGAGGGCCTCCTTTTTCCTTCCTCTGCCCTCTGCTTCAGGGCGCAGCTGTGATCCTGCCCCTCGGGGTGCCCTCGCTTGGCCTGGGTTCTCACGAAGCCCAGGGCCCGAGGTGCTCTGGCGGTGGCATTGGGGGGGCTTCAGCTGGTTCAGGCAGCAGAAGAAAGATCGTGCCACTCTTTGGTGATCTTCCAGATTCATTAGTTGGGTAACTTGTGCCTTCTCAGTGAAAAGATTCACTTTTTGCTTCCCAAATGGCTCCCAAGACAAAAGGGGGATTCCCCCCATTGAGAGGGCGCGTGTTTTGAAGCCCATGAATCCAGCAAATCTCTTGTGTGCATTGTCCATACCGCACTAGTTGAGCAGCCAGCGTGGATCTTGGTCTGGGGAAGAGGCTCCCTTTTCAGGGCCTATCTGTAGCCCCCCTGCCCTCCCCCGGGCTGCCCCTTCTCCATCTGAAAGAGGGGGGTCCTTGCCCCACCACCTTTCCCTGTTCTGTCAATTTGTGGGCAGTCAATATTTTCAGTCGTGTTTATCCAAACTTGTGGCTGTCCTCCGCTCCTGCCTGGCTCACCTCAGGCTTTTGAATAGAAGATTGACAAGCTACCAATAGCACATTTTTTTAAAGAAGCAAGCGGCGCTGAAGGAGAAAGGCCACTAATCATTCCTACAAAAGGAGATGTTAAAGCACCTGAATAAAATCCAGGTTGCTACAGGGCAGGTCGCTGGTCCCGGGAGAGGAGCCTTCGCTCAGTCTCTTGGGGCTGAGCTGCTTCTTCAGACACCTCTGGCCGGCTTACCTTCCTAATGGATTGCAAGGGTTGCCGCTGCCTTCTCTGGAGAGCCTCCCCTTGGTTTGATGGCTGCCAAAACCCGGTTACGGTTATTCAGGATTAGGAGTGTTGCCTTGGGACAGGGTGACAAGGGCTCGAGCGCCTCAACAATCCTTTCCCACCTATTTTGACAGAAGTTTCTGTGGGGAAGGAAAGGGGGGATTCAGCCCAGGAATTTAAACCCAGCTGTGGCACAGGAGCTGCTCTGCTCTAGAACCAGCTTCAGGCTGGACCAGCAGTGCAGCCTAGAAGTGCCCCTCTGGATAGGGAAGGTCAGAAAAATCCAGAAGCGTGAGATGAACAATCTGGACCCAGGAAGCCCTAACGAGAATTGGAGCGAGGGTGTGTTTTAAGGAGAAAGCTGAGCCAGAGAGCCAAGCCTGTGGTGCCATTGCTCCAGACGGTTTTTTGTTTCTATTTGGAGAATTGTTTCCCTTCAAATTTTGTATTTAGCATGCTCCTCAGAGTTGTCATGGAATTGGGTGACTTATAAAGGTGATAAAATAGGTAAATAAAATAAAAAAATCTGGCGTGGAAGCTGGTAGAGCTGCCCTCTCAACAGGAGCCTGGCCAGAAGAAATATAGTCTCAGCAGCTGTTCAGGGTCTCCGAGCTCTCACTAAATTCCCATGCAACATGATTTATATGACCCACAGCTGAGGGGGGAGCTTCTTTGCTGTTTCTATTTGGCTTTCTCCTGGGGGGGGGAGCCCTGCTGGCGTGAATTGAAAGGGAGGGGAAGGTCTTGCCAATGTCCATTACCAAGGGTGACCCAAGACAGGCCTTCTAAACCTCTTCCTCCTTCAGTTCCTGAGGAAGCTCCCCTGGAGAGCAAAGACTTCCTAGGTTGGGCCTCATTTCCCTAGCAAAAGGCCCAGGACAGGCATGGATCCTTTCTTTCTCGGGAGAAGAACTGGCTCTGGTGGCCATCTGTGGGGCCTGTTTGGGTGTCAGGTGGGAAGCCACAAAGGGGTCACCTACAAACGTAGCTGCAGCCACTGCTTTCCTAATACCTTTGTTCTGAACAGCAGAAGGGCAGTGGGATACCCCCACCCCCCACGTCTTTCATTGAATTGTCTGCATAGTGTGCAGCTAGTCCTTTGCGCCCTGGTTTGGTCAACCTAGTCCCTGGGTCTGTGGTCCTGCAAATGGGCTGTGTTAATTTTAGGGGGAATTAAACAATTGCTAAGTTTTGCCTCCCCCCCCCCCCCCAGATTAATCCTATAAACTGTCATCTTGCTTTCATTTGAAGCAAATTCTGTTACATTGAATCCGTTCAATTGTGTCGCATCTTTTGTGATTAGTCCAAGAAAGTGTTTGTGGAGGCCCAGGTGGAAAGGGGCAGGCGGGTGGGGGGGTTACATCCCCTCTGGCTTTGGAGAAGCATGGGGCCATTCATTCAGACTGCTGATGTTATCTAGTTGGGCAATGAAATGCCTGCAAGCACACAACCAAGCTCAGAGAATGCCAGGGCCTCCATAGCTGTCCATCTCTTCCTGAGTGGCTTCTCAGTTTACGTGTGTGGGGGGACTTTCTCAGGCTGAAGTTCTGGAACCCAAGGTGATGGTAGCTTTTGTTTCCTGTGGGATGGGTAGCTATCTTCATGTTGACCTACTTGGGCTTGTGATGCCTACAGAAGTTGCAGTATCCAACAGTCTGGGTCCCAGTGGCCTTGCTTTCTTGGGGCCCTGAGCAGAAGGCTTGGTTTTCATGGCTCGTTTGATGAGAGGTACTTGAACCTCAAGGAGCTCCTTGACATGTGCTCAAAAGTTCCCTGAGTTGGAACAAGCTTGAGCCACTCATTATGAGTATCTAAGAAAGAAATCCTGTTAGGTTCTAGTAGAACGCGCTGTGTGTCTGTCTGTCTGTCTGTCTGTGTGTGTGTGTGTGTGAAAGAGGGAGGGAGGGAGGGAGGGAGGGAAATGTACAAAGGAAGCAGATGTGAATTGCTAAGTACTGAAATGATGCAGTGCCTTAGCCATGAAAGCCGGCTGGGTGACTTTGGGCCAATCTCTCTCTCTCTCTCAGCTCAACTCACTTCACCACCTGTTGTTGTTTACCACCTTGAGTTATTTATAAAAATAATAAAGGTGGGATATACATTAAATAAATAAAAATGGTGCCATGGGGTAACCACAGTTGTTTGAATGTCTGAAGCCAACTGAGAGAAGCTGAGCAAGCATGGGCTATATCTGGCAAGCCACCCTGTTGAACGCTCATTATTTTCAGTTTCAGGATGAGATGTTATGGTTTCATAAACCAATCAAAGCAAGAATCCTGAGGTAGATGTTTCCAGTTGCATTTTAATGGCTGCAGTCAAAGGACTGCATTCTGAAGGGCTGAGGAGGCCAGGAGAAGAGAGCAGATGTCACAGCTGTTGGGTCTCCTGTCCCCTGGAATGACCAATGCAGAGCCTTGCCCAGGGCCCTCCAGCCTGCCTCGCTTGGGCCTTCCCTCTGTCCCTGGAGAGGGTCTTTACCGCCCTCGGCATTTGCCTACAGGGCAGCCTCGTTAAAGGTTGATCTGCTTAGCTGGCTGGCTGAAGCTGGCTCTTGCCTCCCTGGGGGCTGTAGCCCCTCCTCATTAAGCTGGTTGGGGCTATTGATTGGGCATTTGTGTTTGGAAGTCTTACTTACTCCATGCATTATCTTGACAGATTGATCAGACCTGATTGAGAACCTCTTAAAGGAACGAACAGCTATAATGGGAAAGTTGGACTCTGTCATCCGTTAGGGTGATTCTGGAGCGAGAGGAACAAGGCTGACATCTTGGAGCAATTGTATTTACAATTAACATGGCTGAAAACGATTGCCTCTATTGATCCCCCCTTCCTGCAATTACAGCCCCATTGTTTACATTCCAGCACTTCAGTTATAAAAAGGAAATTCAATAATTATTGCATTATTTAAAGTTAAAGTGCCACAGAGTTTGCTGGCTGTGCTTGCTGCTTGATTTAACATTCAGTAAAATCTATGCTGAGCTTTCCATCTCCAGGCTTTTAATGAGGCTTGGAAGGCGGAGCAAAATCCCACCAGCCAGTTATTGGTGGGGAATGAGAGGGGGATTCAAATCCGGCTCCCATGACTGCAAGACTTGGAGCAAAGCGTGGGGGAAAACATAGCTGGCACTGATCCCGATGGGGCTTGTTATTTGGGGGAGGGGCTCGCCTGTGAGTACCTTGGCATGCTGCCACCCTCCTGTCCCACCTGGTAGCGAGGGGGAAGGGGGTCCCCTGCCTTGCTACTGCACCGGTTGGGTGCGGAAGAAATCTAAACTTCTGTGAAACCAATCAACTGCCACCGGCCTGGCCGGCTTCTGTCCTCTGCCTCTCCTTCTAAGGTGCCACTTGTTTGAGAATCAAGGCGGCAGAGGCTGCAATTAGCCCAGCCCTTTCTTTCTCTGCTGTCTCCTGAGCCACCTAGACTGGCACGAGACCCTTGGATGATGGGAAGAGCAAAGGTTCCAAAAACTCCAATCTGATCTACGGCAGAAAATCCCTCTTCTGGGCAGTAAGAGTGCGGCCTCTTTCTTGATAACCGCTGCCCCCTTTCCTCTGACCTGTGGTAGGGATGACCCTGAGGAGAGCTGGCAGCAACGAGGGTTTCTGTCTTTGCCCTTCCTGACACAGTGGGGTGTGGTTGGGTGATTCAGGTGCTGCGCAGAGAAGTTGCCCTGCCCTGGGCCGCAGTCTCTCTCCAATGAATCGGCTTGGGGGTGGTTTGCAGAAATGTCATTTGGATCAGATGGGACTTCGATCTATCTGATCCAGGTCAAAAAGTGAAGGGATCCAGATTTTGCATGTGTGTGGAAACACACACCCCCTTAGGAACTTCTGACCAGAAGCTTCTCAGGAGGAAGCGATACGGCCCTCCAGATCGAAGAAAGTGTTCAGCCTGTCCTGTCAGAGTTTGCATGACGTTTCCTAATGACTTGCAGCAGACATAACAGATCCTTTTTTTTTTTGGGGGGGGGGGGGATTCTTTTGTCACGATAAAGCCATTTTAGTGGTTTTCAGATACAGTTCAGTCCCAGAGAGCAGGGATGCTGTCTTCTAGTGGAGAATGGTTGATTGTGTTATGTTGCTCATTTCCCCAAAAGGTAGCCTACATAGATCACCCAAAACTAATATTCAGCAACGACCAGCCTGCCTCTCGTCCACCTTGCTTCAGTAGAGGATGGAGAGGGAGGCCAGCAGTTGACTGGAGGACGGGCCGAGGCACCTGGCCTGGCAACACCAAGCGGCTCCCCTGCAGAGCTTCTGAGGAGCCGCACTTGTACCATCGGAGGACGGGCGCTGTGCCAGACGGGGGGCCAGCAAGGAAGCAGGGCTCCTCCGTGGCTGCCCTGTTTCCTTCCCTTGCTCTTGTGTCTCAAGCGTCTGATCCAGAGACGAAAGGGCTGCTTTCAAAGTGGGTGGACTGGAAACCAACCAGGTTCTTCCCTAGGAACCGGTTGCTTTATTAGATGAATGAAGTAATTCTGGTCCACAGACTCCTTTTTCTCAATACGGTAGCTATTAGACAGCAGCCTCCAACGATTCATAGGCCTAGGTAAATAGGAGCATGGGTATGACTTCAGGATGAGTTTGGAAGCAAATACCTCTCGAAAGCAGTAGCCTTACAACTTGCTTGTCTCAAAGATGCTCCCATTCTTCCCAAGATACCCTGCAGTGCCAAGAGGGGGAAAGGGGCACTGGGGCTTTGACCCTGTTTGAAGTTCGGATCCAGATTCCAGAGGGAGCTCCGTTGCTCCTCTGCTGCTCACCTGGGCGTGGGTTTGTTCTGTGCTTCTCTCTGCAGCACCTTCAGAACCACGAGAGCGGACTGGAGGGGGAAGGCTGTTTTTACCACTGTGTCCTTTGCAAGTACTCCACCAAGGCCAAGCTCAATCTTATTCAGCACGTACGTTCCATGAAGCACCAGCGAAGTGAAAGTTTGCGCAAGTGGAAGCGCTTGCAGAAGAGCCTTCCTGAGGAAGAGGAGGACCTGGGCCAAATTTTCACCATCCAGCACTGCCCAGCTACTGACACTGGTGAGTGGCCTTCTTGACCAGCAGATTGTAGTCCTGCTCCCATCGCGTATGTGGTAGGATTCCAGGGGCGTGCATGTTTCTCCTAGGTGAGGAGCTGAGGTATCTCCCTTTAGCATTGCAGGTGGATGATACTGCTTAGATTTCTGATCTGTCCGGAGCAACGGGATGATTCCACTGCTTCTGGAGCCTGAGCTAGTCTGAGGCATGGAGCCAGACTCGGCTGCAGTCAGGTCGAAGTGCTAAACACAGTTGCTTGGCCAGGGGTCCAGCTTGGTTTGTGCCCATACACCTTTTGCAGGCATCCTTGGCAATGATGATATTAAGGCCCTTCTGTAGAAGGCATGAGCGGGGGCCCCTGGCCTCTTGGCCTCCTTAGCAGCTTCTGGGAAAGCTGCATGCAGCCCAAAGGCTTCTGATCCTTTCCCGAGCGAAATCAGATTTTTAAATGAGACGCATCAAGGCGTTTGGTCAGCATGGAGACAAAAAGAAATGGTGAGTGGGAATTTGGGAAATATTTAGTGTCTTGCCATAAAATCAAGGAGAAAGGAAGTCATCTTGGTGGAGTGCTTCCTTTAAGACTGCCCTCATCTGCGCTCTCCTGTGCCTCCCTATCTGAGTAGGACAGGCTGCCTCCGTCCATGGAGGGAGGACTTCAAGGAAAGGTTGGGCAGCCTT
The DNA here is from genome assembly GCA_032468155.1 of Oxyrhabdium leporinum. Taxonomy (NCBI): domain Eukaryota; kingdom Metazoa; phylum Chordata; class Lepidosauria; order Squamata; family Cyclocoridae; genus Oxyrhabdium; species Oxyrhabdium leporinum. The sequence goes on along the minus strand of JANHFL010001908.1, from coordinate 142,349 downwards.
TGATCCAGAATAGTACGAGGTCATCTTGGTTGGCTTGCTGTCTAAATGGGAGGTTGCTCTCTCCACCCCCTACCCCCACCCCAACTAATCCTTTAAATAGTCTTTTTGCACTACTTTGAATCTTTGAGCTAACTGCTTTCTTTCTCAGATCTCTCTCTTGCTGCAAAGCATCCAGTCCTCTGCAGTCGACATAATCATGGCTGGTTTACTTATGGTTTACTCAGTCGACCTGATTCCAAGCACATGGTTTGCTCAAGAGATGCTTGGTAGTAGCTCCCTCTTCTGTTTCTCATTCCAGACCAGTTCTTCACTGTCCTTGCTTTCCATGCCTGGTTTCCTTCTTGCATAGGACCCCTCCCCCCAAGTAGGTACTCTTTGCTCACCCTTCTTACAAGGGGTGGTAGTGAGGTATCCCTCTGGGCTTGTCTGCCTCCAAGAGGAAGGGATGCTTGGTTGCCAAGAACTGCTGTTCCTTTCAGGCTCACCCGACCTCTTCATCCCTGGCTGTACCAGGGAGCTGCTCCTGTCAGCCCAGGCGGAGGAGGGAGAAGGAAGCAGAGCTGAGCAGCTCCTCTGGCTCCCCCGGGGGCTCCTGCGGCTGAGGGGACCTGCTCCGTCTGTTGCCCTTTTCCCCTCCTTTGGGATTCTCTCCCTCCATAATTCTGTGTTTTAGCCTTGAAGTAGCTTGGTGCAGAGAAAATATTTGACCAATAAATAGGCTTGAATTATGGAATGTTTTGCACGAATATGGATTTGAAAGGTGATTGCTGAATGTGGTAAGAATGGTATACGATGGAAGTAAAATATGCATGAGAAGAAATGGAATGCTTAGCAAATGGGCCAAGCAGCAGGCAAGCAAAGGTGATAATTCCCCTTTTCTTGTTTCATATATTAATGGATGTGTAGAAATAATATTTTTGGTGATGTTACTTTTGAATGTAGATAATGTCATGTTGGTAGTTGAAAAGCCAAACATTTTACAGCATATGTTAGAAAGCCTGCTATTTTCTATTTATTTTCTGTGTTCATATAAACATGGCTTTGTTTGTATGTATATCATTATTTGACACTGTTCCATATTTTGAGGTATTTTCTTTCCATTTTGAACTTGCTCAGCAGTATTTACAGAATAACAAAATAACAGAATTGGAAGGGTCCTTGGAGGTCTTCTAGATCAACCCCCTGCTCAAGCAGGAGACCTTATACCATTTCAAACAAATGATTGTCCAACCTCTTCTTAAAAACCTCCAGGGTTGGAGCACCCACAACGTCTGGAGACAAGACGTTCCACTGATTAATGGTTCTCTCGGTCAGGAAATTTCTCCTTCGTTCTAGGCTGGCTCTCTCCTTGATTAGTTTCCACCCATGGCTTCTTGTCCTGCCTTTAGGTGCTTTGGAGGATAGGTCGACCCCTCTTCTTTGGGGCAGCCCCTGAGACACTGGAAGACTGAGCAGTACATTCAAGCCCTGCTGGGACTAAACTGCAGGGGTCAGCAACCCCGGTTTCTGTGCAGGAGTCTTCACCCGAGGCCATTTCTGGCCTTGCCTGCCAGGAGCAGGAGCGCTGCTCTTCCTTCTGGGACCCCTCCCTTGGCCTTGGCCTGACCCCAGGTGTCTACAGACGTTCCCCAGGGAAGCCAGGAAAGGCCGGGGAGGGGGGGAGGCTTTCCTGGACTACAGGCCTAAAACTGCAGGCTGGGGAAGTGTACATCACCGGGTGAGCTCCCTCAGTTTTTTTGTCTGGTTGGTTGGATACGCACACTCATGCACACGCACACGCACACACACCAGCGTATGTCAAATTACCACCAGCAGCCAGGAGGAAATGCCCCAGGGCTCCTTGCCTATCTTCTGCCAGATATAGAATTGGGCAGGGGGAGGGAAAAGAGACGGGAGGGAGAAGAGAAGCAGGCTTCCAGGCGCTGCCCAGGCACTTCCTCTTCTCCCCTCCTCTCTGTTTCTGGCCTAAGAGATCCAGGTCCAACCCCTGGGAAGTTGATGGAGATTTGGGCCTGGCGCCTGGCTGGGCAAGGGTGTTGCTGGTCCCCCTGAGCAGCCAGGCCATCCCATCCAGTGAAGGAGGCACAGGCTGAGCAGAAGGAGCAAGGAGGAACTGCCGTGGGGCAGCCACGGTGTCCCAGCCCCAAAGAAGGGGCTAGCGGGGCAGGGAGGGGGAGGAGGTGGTGGTGGCCCTGTCTTGCTCCTCCCCAGACTTGTTCTCAGCAGCAAGAGAGGAAGCTGGAGCTGTTGACTCGCCCCAGAGCTGTATCTGCCACCCAGATGGAAAGCTGGCTGCCCAATTTCGAGGCTGGAACACACCCTGGTGGATGGGCGGGGGGGGTCTCCCTCGGATGGCCACAGCCACGCAGTTCACGGGCTGCTCTCCTCCCTGTTGGGCTTGGGCTGGAAGAAACAGAGGAGTGGGGGAAGGACACCCATTCAGCTCTCAGCCCTCCTTTCTGCCAAACAATGCCTGGGAAATGACAGGTGTGATAACTTGGGGGGGAGGGGGAAGAATAACAGTGAAGTAGGCGCCTCTTCTTTGCCACAAGATAAGAATGAAGCAGGCATCCTACCTGTTACGGTATGCATAATTACAGTATGTGGCTCGGTAAATGCTGCCCGCCCTTCTCAAAACGGCCTCACTGCCGGCACCTTCTGGGTCGTGCAGCTGACAGATGGACTGCAGATCCTCCGAGTTTGTGAAGCAGATAAAGAAAGAAAGAAGACCGGTGGGGCTCCCAGGATGCAAGAATTATTAACATCTCGGAGCAGGCTGCTTGAAGTGAGTCAAAACTGGGCAGAAAAACCCCAAACCCAAAAGGTTGCCTCAAACCACGAAATGGGCATCATAAATATAATAAATACAATTAAAGAACAAGGCATTTGGGGTGATGTAAGCTGCTGCTGGTTCGTCTGAGAGCCTCCTTAATTTCTACCTACTGGGAGATCTGGGCCTAATTGGGGCGGGTTGGCTGAGGTTGCAACTGGGGAGGAGGGTCTTGTAGGACCATCGCTGTCTACCTGCCCTGTAGGTCAGACCTAATCACCCCCTCCTCCTCTTTGCCATTTGTATCAACATGAAGATGATACAACCAGGTTTATCAAGGTGACAATGTAGATCCTTCTACTTTGAAATAAGCGGTTGGCTATGGCTTCTTGGCCCTTCCACCTTGTCTGGGTGCCTGGTTCCTCTGCTCTCAGCTGTGGCCTTTGTGGTCAGGCAACAATCCCAGCTTGCTTTCGCAGAAGGCCATGCGCCTGTTTGCATCTAGGGCCGCAGCTGGGCAGACCCTATTTTGGTGAGAGGGCTACCCCCTTTGGACACGCCTGGCTGTGAAGGGAGAAAAGGAGAAGATTGCGGCTTGGCCTCCAGGGTGGTGGCAATGGGGTGAGCCCCAACTGAGGCTCCTTGAAGTGTTTGGCTAGTCTTTTCTCAAGCAGGCATGAAGATCACAGGAGATGGGAAAGGGCAGCCGTGCACATCAGCCAGAACCAGGGGAGACACTCTAGGGAGGCCTGGTTGGGATAGCTGGGCGGCTCTCAGAATTTGGATAAATTTGGCTGCTCCGGCTATGAAGGAAGCCAGGAGGGCTCCTTCTGAAAGGGTCAAAAGACCCGCTGGATATGGGGACAGAGGTGCTCCTGTGGAAGCTTCACTGGAGTGGGGTGGGGGATTGCTTCAGGCTTTACCATCAGCTGCTCAAGAGATGGGAGAAGACAAGGGGGTGAGGGGGGTGGGAGACTTCCCGTGGTTTTCTAGGCAATACTGCAGCTAGGAAGGGACTTCAAGAAAGGGATAGAGAGTATTTCTATAATTCTATTTGAAAACATTCGTTTCCCTAAAATTAATTGGTAATGAATTAAACAGTTTCATTTTTCAAGTGACTCCAGCCCCCATCTTTTCTGTCCATCTTTGGTTTCCCTAAGAAAACAGGATAGTCCTAGTTGCTGCCTCAACCTCTCTCGAGTCTCCCGCTCCCCCCCCAAATGGAATCTGGGTATATCCGGTACCCCCACTCACCACCCCCCCAAGAGGTCTGCGTAGCACATTCTTGCTTCCTTTCCAGTTGTTGATTATAGATGAATCCGGATTGCAACAGGGTTTGGACCTAAAAAATACATCATGCGCCGCGTCTTATTTCTAAATACCTTTAGGATTATAAACTAAGTGTACCTTACTATTTAGTTAAATTTATTACATTAGATGAAGTCAGTTTGGAATATTGAAATATTTTCAGGGAAAACTTCTGATAATTTTTTTCTGAAAAATTATGTATAACCTTTTATCTTTAAAAGATTAAAAAATATATAAAAATCTTGAAAAATGTCAACGGTGTCTTTTAGGAATCACTTCTTTCAAATTTGACATATCTCTATGGTCACCTTTATAAATCTAGCCGTATCATTTTTATCTTACGTAAAAGTAGAGATCCTGAGGAGGGTCATTCTTCAGGAAGGGAAAATGGAATCGCTGTGGATGGTTCAAGAAAACGTAAAACTAAGTATGGACAAGGTGACCCTCTTGGAGTTTGTCCTGGCTGCAGCACAGCCAATTCCAGACAGCTTGAAGGAAGCTGGCCGGTGACCTTCGAAGAGCAGCCTTCTGTGGGTGTCCTATGGGGAGGGAGGGGGAGACTGCAGCCATACGGTCAGGCCTCCCTAAAGGTGGGAATCCCCTTGCTTAGTCAGAAGAAGGAAGGCTTGGGGGTTGGGACAGCACAGGCTTGTACACTCGGGCACAGGCGTGGTGACCCCTTTTTTAGCTTATGCAAACCAGCAGGTTCTGCTAAGAGCCTCATTTTTAAGGTGCAGTCATGCAGGCATAACTTCAGAAAGTTGCAAATCTCTGAGCAATTTTGTGAGCATTAAAAATGTCCTCTTTGCCAGAAAGGTCATTCATAACTTGGCTGCACTGCTGATGTACAGTCAGTGATATTGATTGATTAATGTATAAAAAGCACCAAATGCATTTGCTTCTATGGAAGAGAATAAAGTGCAGGCGAGTCTCTCTTTATTTTCACCTCATCCTTTTGTTTGAAGGACATCCACCCCCCACTCTTTTTTTTGTCTGTTGCCGGCTTCGTTTAAGGGGGATACAAAAAGCCAGTTTCTGCCAAGTAATGCATTCACAAAAGGAACATTGATTCACATCAGTGTCGCTTGAGTTACCCTTGCGATGAAGTGCCTCTCGCGTTAACCCTTCTGTTCCCCGCAGGCAAACCGCCCCGACACACTTAGCTTAGAAATGGCTGCAGGAGGGGAGTCCCCGAGGAGAGAGCCGGCTGGGTTTCCTAGCAGACGGGGAGGCCCTGGGTGTGGGAGCCTCTCCACCGACTCGGCTTAACTGAGCGAGACCCTGGGGCATGGCGGCCCAGCCCTTTGGCCTGCACTGGCCACGCTGAGCGAAGAGGAATTGTCTTGGGCCTTGTATCGAATATATAATATAGTTAATGTGTATAAATAATGAACTTTCTTTTCATTTTTTATGATTTTGTAGAGCCGCATGATACGCTGTCTAAGGCCACATGTAGCCTGTGGGTCGCAGGTTGGACACGTCTGCTCATTCAGTCTCATCTGGGGGCATCGGAAACATGTTGGATATTATTTGTTTATAACTTCATTTTAGAAAACAGCCCCTCTCCCTCACCAAATGACTTTGGACAGTGTACAAGTAAAATATAAAGCATAAGAAACTATCTATAAATATTAGAAGACAAAGTAAATAAAATTCAAGGTTAAAAAGATGGGTTAGGGTTATACGTTTCCAAAAGGCCAGGTGAGGGGGGATCCTTGTGTGTGTGTGTGTGTGTGTGTGTGTGTGTGTGTGTGAGAGAGAGAGAGAGAGAGAGAGAGAGAGAATATTCACTGTGTGGCCC
>JANHFL010001908.1:106152-136370 GCA_032468155.1 Oxyrhabdium leporinum | reverse complement strand
GGGGGGGGGGGGTGGGTGGTAGAATTGGCTCTGCTGCCTAAAATCTAGATGTCTGCCAGGATGAAGGGCAGGAGATGCAAAGCAGGTTTTCCTGCGCGGAAATATGAGTCCATACTGTGTGCTTCAGTTTAGGGCCTGGCGGTGCCCTTGCTTGAGAGTGAGGATTTGTCTCCAAATAGCTCACTCGCCGTGAAATTCCTCAGGTAGCCAGCCTGCCCAAAAGGAAAGAGGGCTTCTACTGATGCATTGATGCCAATCTCCCCATGTTTGTTGAGGCCCTGAGAGCAGCAGCCTGGAATACAGAGGGCTGGGTGGACTATAATAATCCCTGATGGATCTCTAAGCTCTGCTTCTCATCATTATTTTAATTTTGAAGGGGAAATGTATCTTCAGATCCGCAATGTGCCCTTTCCTTGAGCTCCTGCTGTGCCAACGTTTATGGCCGGCTTAGAAGAAGACTTCTTGGCCCCAGTTTTCTATTTAAGATGCATTGCTCTGTTCTGCAATTCACCAAAGCTTCTGCGGTCATGAATGTGGTTGCCTCAGGTGCCACATGGATCTGGAGGCACATGGAGAGCCCGCCAAAGCAGGCCTTTTTCATGGCAGAATTTCTGCTATCTGCAGACTCTCCGGAAGTGCTCAGCTTTGCTGCTGCCATCACTGAATCCTGATGGGGGCAGCCAGTCCAATATAGGCATGGAGAAGAGACTGGGCAAGGAGTACCCAGTCTATTAAGAATTCCTCCCCCTCTTTTTAATTGGCATTCACATTCATGGCTTTATGCTTTTTAAGCATCCTAATGAGCTGTTTTGCTCCATCTTGTTGAGGATAAACCTCAAGACTCTGGGGCAGTCCTCCTTGATTTCCTCTGCCCCAGACTAGCAGCCCTTTGCTCCCAGGGTGATGCCCACCAGGGGCTGCAGAGTCTCTGGAGCCCCCTCCACCCGAGTTTCTCAAACCAGAGAGACGGAAAGGCTGGTCTGGGGCTGCCGTTTGTTAAGAAGGGGGCGGGGGGGAGTCTGCCAATCCATCCCCTGCCCCTGTCTTGACAGGGGACTGCTGGGCAGGGAAAGGAGAGAAGAAGTCGGCTCTTCTGCTTCCCAGATTGGGCTTCTTGCTGCAGAATCTGCCATGGTGATGAGAGCAATCCAGTCCCCAACAGGGCTGCTGATGGGTGACCTATTTCTGCAGAGCGGCAGAATCGGGAAGTGGGCCGTCATTTCCTGGAGTCTTCAGCTGCAGCCTTTCCCATGGAACCCCCATGCTTGTTTCTCACCAACTGGGATGCTTGGGCTGAACTTGTTCAAGGTGGCTCCGTTCTGCCCTGAATGTGGCCATGGTTGTGCTTCTGTCAGCGTCATTTCCTGGGGCCTCCCTTTTCCTCCTGGGGAAAGGGGGAGCCTTGTTGGCTTTGCTGAGTTCACTCTGGTGTGCTGCCTTACCTGTCTCACTTCACCTTCTGTTTTGGGGTTGTCACATCCCTTTCTAAGGTCCTGAAGAAAATCCCTTCGGAGTCTGGGATCACAGCAACCCCTGTGGCCTTTTGCCCCTTCTTTTTCTTTTGATGTCCTGCAAAGGCCTGTTGAGTTTCCCTAGAGCCTCTGCCTGAGAAGCTTTTTTGATTTCTTGGTTTTGTGGCCAAGAAGTAAGTCCTATCTTCCCCCTTTCTCCCCACCCTCACCCCACTGACTGTTGCTGATTGTGTGTCGTTACTTCCCTCTCTTAGTTCAGGGACTTCTCCTCCCTTCCCTTTCAAGAAATGGGGTTCAGGAGAAGGTGCAGAAGGCTGGATTTTAATCGTCAATGATTCTGTCTGCCTAAGAGGCAACCTAGCTTCTTGGGGAGCATGGGAAGCTGACCACTGGGCCCCCAGAAGTTGGGAAAGGCCGGGGCTTCTTGGAGGACCTCCTCTGACTCTGAGCAGAGCTGGTGTGGTGACTGAGCCTGCTGCAGGAGGCCCTAAGTTGTCTCTCTCTCTCTCTCTCTCTCTCTCTCTCGTCCCCTACAGAGGAGCTCATTGGAGATGTGGAAGGACCTGACGAGGTGGCAACGCACCCTGACGAGGCGACCAAAGAAATGGAGAGCATGGCTGACCAGGACCAGGCCAAGTGGGCAGGTGAGCAGGGTGGACAGAGGCCGCTGCTTTGCCGGTCCTGATGCTCCCATGTACATCTGCAACCACCCAGAGGGTATTCTTGCGCTCTCCCTCCCTCCCACTCTGTCATGTTTGGCTCTCATGTTCCCAACAGCAGCGCAAATTCCTGTGGGGTGTCAGGTGAATTTGAGTGCTGCTTTATCTGTCTATCAAATTGGTAGTGTGAAGCTGACGGGATTCTTTCTGTGAGAGAACGTATCCCTCCCTTTAGAGAACGCTTGTATTCACAAACACACACACACACACACACACACACACACACGGGTGTTTTGCCCATTCGGAGCCAGCAATGGGCAAGCAGAGAAACATATCAGTGCAGAGGGGGCTCTGGAAAAGCCCTCTACATGGCACAAAGAGGGGGTGTTGTTGCATTGCATTGAGCAAAGATGTGAGAAGCACAAAAGAGCTCCTTACGTGAGCTCGAATGGGGAAATTCCTGGCTTTTGGCCATAGGAAGAGGCTCCTCAGGCCCAGCTGAGGAGGGAGGCTGGCAGCAGCTTCAGCCCCAAGTTCTTCTTGAGTCTCAAGGTTGACTCAGCCTTCCATCCTTCCGAGGTCAGTAAAGTGAGGAACCGGGTTGTGGGGGCAAGAGGCTGACTCTGTAAACCGCTCAGAGAGGGCTGGAAAGCACTGTGAAGTGGTATAGAAGTCTACATGCTATTGCTATTATCGTGTCGGCTTGCGGGTGATAGCAAACTGAGCTCCTCCAAAGGGGACCTTTGGCTGAGGCTGAAGTGGGAGGAAGGCAGTGATGGAGGGGGGCTCTGGACCGAGGCCACTGCAGACTCTCCTCCTGCCCACTAAGGCCACCAGATCCTATATTCAGAGTGGTGTCTTTCTCTCTTTGGCAGCTGAAGGTCCCCAGGCTGAGAAGGAGCCAGCAGACCCCCCACTCCCCTCCAAGCACTCTTCGTTTTCAAGACACTCTGCGTCACCTGTCCCCAAATGGCTCACGCAATCTGACGAGGCGAAGCTAGAGCAGGTGAGTTACCGGGGTGGCGCTGGCACCTAAGAAGCCTCACCTTGCTCTTGCACTAAGAGAGAGAGCGAGAAAGAGAGTGAGAGTCCTGAGAAAAGTTGGCCAGGTGTGATGATGGGCTGGCGGGGCATCCCATACTGCCACCTGGCCACCTTTTAACCCCCGCGAGCACCTGCTTTCTTTTGCCCCCAGATGTACCAGTGCCCATACTGCAAGTACAGCAATCCGGATGTCAACCGGCTGCGGGTACATGCCGTGACCCAGCACTCCATCCAGCCGATGCTCAGGTGCCCCCTCTGTCAGGACCTGCTCAGCAACAAGCTCCACCTTCAGCTGCACCTCACCCACCTGCACAGCGTGTCTCCCGACTGTGTGGAAAAACTCCTCTTGACGGTAAGTTCCTGGGGGGATTTTTGTGTCCCTGCACAGCAGGACTTGTTCAAAGCACCCAGGCGAGCATGCTGGTGGGTCAAGAGAAGGAGCTGTGAGAAAGCAGAGGGAAGGGCAGCTTGGGAAGCGGAGGGCTCTGGAGGAGCCAGATAACCTGCTGGCCTTCTGCAGCCTGTCCTGGCGTGGAACTGGGAGGCCTTCTCCAGCTGCCATGGAGGCATAGGATCCACCGTGACGTTCTCTGCAGTCTCCTTTTGGCTCATTCCTCTCTGCTCAAACAACCTGCAAAACTCTGGGTTTCTCTAACTTGTCTCCTCTTGAATGTTGACTCTGATGGGACCCTTTCTAAGGGGTGCCACTCCTGATTTGGGAGACTCGTCCTCACTTTCCTGAGAGGACCCTCATGCTGAGAATGGTGCCCAGGGTTGCCTCCTTGAGGCGAGAGGCATTTAGGCTGCAGTGTTTGCCAGCAATGGACGACCGAGCCCAAGGACAGGTGGCCCCTTTCCACCGGGGAAGGACACCTCATCCGCAGCCAGCAATCTCAATTGCTGGATTGGCAGGGCACTTTGGTACCGGGCGAAGGGCTGGGGCTGAACTTGGAGGCCTGCACTGCCGCTGCTGCCGCTGCTGCCGCTGCTGCCGCTGCCAGCCAGGAAGGGGAAGGCGCATCTGGCTGCAGTGGGCCTGTGTCTCCATGCAGCTTGGGCTTTCCCTTCAGGCTGGGGCAGAAGGCCACCCTCCCGGCTGCTGGAAACAGGGCTCCTCCTTAACCTGAGAAGCTCTCCTGAAATAGCCTCGGCTCTGAGAAATTGATCGGGATCTGGGTGCCTTGCAGTTCACCGGCATACTGTGCTGCAGCAGCAAGGAGTCTTCTGGGGATTGGGGCCAGGCAAGGATCTGCTGTGCTCAGGGGGCCTCAGCTCTGGATTCGAAAATTCCTCCATGGCTTCTCCAACTGAGAGGAAGGACACGGTCCCCCTGGGTGCGATGGCTGGGCTGAGCATAGTGACATTCCTGGTGAGGGAGAGGGGGGAGAAACTGCAGCCTGCCAGTGGTCAACTGGGGGGCGGATGCGGAGCCCTGTTGATACCGAGCGAAGGTATTCTGGCTCATGCAGACCAAAGGCTCCAGTGCCCCCCCTGGCTTCAGGACTGGGGGCTGGCCTTGCTTGGGTCAGGCCAGTCCTGGTTTCCTACAGCCTTATAGCCCCCCTCCTCCACCCCTGCAGGGAACAGATGGAGGCTTGGCCAGAAGACCCTGCGGGGGGGACCTTACCCTCTCCTTTCCCTTCCCTGCTCCTGTTGTTTACCTCTCCCGTCAGCTGTCCTCTGACTTCCCAGCTCCACTCTCCACCGGCGGTGGCTCTCCTTCCCCATTTGGAAGAAGGTAATGAAAATAGTCAGCCATTGTTAATTTGGAGCCACGTTGGCCAATTAGGTGGCCCAAATTAGAAGCGCCCAATGCAGTTTTTTCCCTCGCTGGCTGGCTGGCTCTGTCTCTGGGCCTTTGTGATGGAAATTACGTCCTCTGGCTGGCTCCCCATAGGAACACCCCTTCCCCCACCAGGCTGCAGAATTTATTTGGGGCCAATTATATTCCGTGGGGAGGGAGGGAACAGAGAGGGTAGATTCTTTCTTGCCCCCTTTTCAGAGGACGCAGTGGCCATAGGTGTCCTGGGGGTGCTTGGTTAGCAGTGGAGGTGGGTATGTGTGTGTATTTCTGTACATGTGTGAGAGGGAGAGAAGACGGTTCCCAAGAAGCCTGAGCAGCCCGATGAGCCAGGTGGGGATCTGGAATGAACATTTCCTCAGGAGGGAGGGACTTCTGCCTTTGCCCCTTGCAGAAAAGAGCCGATGGGGATGCGAAACCCAGCGCAGTGCAGTGGTTGGGCTGGCAATTATATTTCAGGGAAAGTTAATTGATGGAAGGTAGGGGTAGACAAGGGATCCCACTTGTTGCCTTTTAGAATCCTAATCGGGAATTATGATTAAAGACACCGCAAGACAATGGGAGGCCAGATGAATTGGTATCTTCTCTGTTTCTTACTTGACTGACTTCAGTCTCTCAACTGCGGAGGCCTCTCTTTCCATTGTTATTTGTAGCAACCTGCATTTCTCTAATTAACCTGCATGAAAACAGTTACAGATCCACTGTGCTGGAGGGCTTGGAAAAGGCATGGAAGAGTTGGCGGGACTCGGTGGCCCCGGAGTTTGGTCCCTTTCCTCAGGCTACTACACCAGAGGGAGCAGCCTTGTCTCTGGCTTCCTGGGAAAGGCCTTCTCCCTGGGCCAGGGCTTGGCGGGCCAAAGCCTGTAGAGACAGCTGGGCCGGCCAGGCTGCTCCCTTCCTTGCATTCACTTGAGGACTTTGCCTGAGAAAAGGAAGGTGCCCAGGACACCTGGCCTATTTCCTAGGTTTCCAAAAGGAAGCCCCGGGTGGCTGTCAGTTCCCTGGGCAGTGCTTCTCTTTCAGGAGTGATTCTGCCCCCCATAGCAGTCAGGGCAGCACTGGAGAGACTCAGCAAAGGTCTCTTGACCCCATTCCCACTTCCTGCTTCTGGCTGTCATGACAGGACTGTCCTGGCTCCTTCCCTGCTTGCCTTCAAAAGGAGTTGCTGTATCTTGTGGCAGTAATGCCATCTTAGTTCTTGAAGATATGGCTCTGGTTTGGAGCTGTTGGTGGCCACGCTGAGTGGATGACCCGGAGATCCAGCTTTCCAAGAATGTCATTCTCTCTATGGAGCTTACACACGTCACGCATCAAATGAACTGTCTTTTTTCCAGCTTAGGAGATCCCAGAGGAAGATCTTCTGATCCTGAGCTTGGAGCATCATCTCCCCAGCCACAGTCTGGGCTTGTGGCAGTGAGGGAGGAAGTCTCTTGAGTGGTGTGTGTGTGTGTTCAGGGTGTGCTCCCAGGAACTGGGTGGAGAGTAGCAATTTACAAAGTGCTTCATTGGGGATGGGGCCTGAGTGATGTGCCTATCAGTGGGGAGAAGGGAGGGGGCACCGGGGGGGGGGGGACTGCCATGAGACAGCGCAGCTGAAGCCTTCCTCCTCATTCCTGGCCTTCCTTTCCTGGATCCCACTTTGCTCCTTTGGTTGAGCTCCCTTGGGGTCAAGTCACCCCGAAAACAAGGGTACAGCCATCTTTGTTCGGGACTGTGGTACTTTCTCACATCTTGCTTTAGTTAAGTTAAGCTTTCTGCATTCTCAGCCACATCAACTCACTTCCTCACAGGCTACCCAAGAATTGTGCAAAAACACAGTCACAAATTCAGTTTGAATCGTGCAAAGCAGAGAAATAACATGAATGCTTTTCATTCAGTGGATGCCATTAGTTACGTCTGAATGTAATCACAGGAAAATGCTTGATCATCTTGAATTTTGTCTAAAACGTGGAAGGGCAAAACCGGGCTTTGTTGGGGCTGAAAGGCTCCCCGCCTTGCAAAAGGTTTTAAGTGCCGTCTCCTGGTTTTCTTTTGGGCTTTGGCAGGTGACCATGCCAGAGGTGATGATGCCCAGCAACATGTTCCTCCCAGCAGCAGCACTGGATCAAGATGGGAATGGGGGATCCCTCAAGCAACCTGGTCAGTCACACTTTTTCCTGGGCCCGAGAGACCACTTGCCAAAGTGTCCCTGAGAGGGGGTGGCAGGGCCCTTGACATGGTCTCGGCCCTGGGTTGGCCCACGTGAACTGAGGGAGCTCAGAGCTGGCCCTGGGCAACATGGTTGGCGTTCACAGTTCTGGCTTGCTCGTTCCAGAATGGGTGAGAAGGAAAAGTCACAAAGGGGGCGGGTGGTTGGGATTGGGAAGGGAAGGGAAGTACATGCGCGCGCGCGCACAGAGCACCTAGATAAAATCAGGGTGAGGGAATGAGAGCTGGGTTCAAAGGGGAATTGAGCCAGGCGAGATGGGAAGACTTTAGACCAGGAGGAGGCGAGGGCCAAAGCAGGGGAGCCACGGGGGCGCAGTGGTTAGTGCAGTACTGCAGGCTATTTCTGCTGATCGCTGGCTGCCAGCAGTTTGGCGGATTGAATCTCACCAGGCTCAAGGTTGACTCAGCCTTCCAACCTTCCGAGGGGGGTAAAATGAGGACCCAGATTGTTGAGGGCAATATGCTGACTCTGTAAACTGCTTAAAGAGGGCTGTAAAGCGCTATTGCTATTGCTGGTCCCCGTGCCATGCCACTGATAAGTCCTTGCTCTGGTTCCGCTTCCACAGAGAGCTCGGAGGCAGGGGGCAAAGGCCTGCGGTTGCCCCCAGAGGCCATGGGGCATGGCATCAGCGGAGTAAAGCCTGCAGCATCCGAGCAGCCCGGTGCCAAAGAGGAGGCGGGATTCTTCTGCTGGAAGAAGGGCTGCGGCCAGGGCTTTAAAAGCTCCTCTGCCCTCCAGACCCATTTCGGCGAGACGCATGGCAAGCGGCCACAGCTTCCCGTTTCTGATCGCCACGTCTACAAGTACCGCTGCAACCAGTGCAGCCTGGCCTTCAAAACCATCGAAAAGCTTCAGCTGCACTCCCAGTACCACGTCATCCGGGCAGCCACCATGTGCTGCCTTTGCCAACGGAGCTTCCGCACATTTCAGGCCCTTAAGAAGCACCTGGAGACCAGCCACCTGGATCTGAGCGAAGCCAACATCCAGCAACTGTATGGTGGACTGCTGGTCAATGGAGAACTGTTCGCCATGGGTGACCCTTCACTGGCTGAGGACCACACCATGGTGATGGAGGAGGATAAAGAGGAGGAGAACAGCGACCAGGATGACAAGCAGAGCCCTGCAGGAAGTGACTGCGGGTCCCTACAGGAAGACTCAGGCCCAGAACCTAAACGGGCTCTTCCATTCCGGAAGGGCCCAAATTTCACCCTGGAAAAATTCCTGGACCCAGCCCGCCCATACAAGTGCACAGTTTGCAAAGAATCCTTCACGCAGAAGAACATCCTTCTGGTCCACTACAATTCAGTGTCTCACCTGCACAAGCTGAAAAGGGCCCTTCAGGAGTCTTCCGCCAGCCAGTCCGAGGCCACCAGTAGCCCTGACCACAAGCCCTTCAAGTGTAGCATCTGCAGCGTGGCCTACAGCCAGAGCTCCACCCTGGAGATCCACATGCGCTCTGTGCTGCATCAGACCAAGGCCCGAGCAGCTAAGCTGGAAGCAGTCAGTGGCAGTGGCAGTGGCCAGAGCAGTGCTTCCCTGGGCTCCTCCGTGCCCAGCCCCTTGGGCGTTAGCACCACGAGCCTACCCTCCTCCTCCGCCTCCTCCTCTTCCTCCTCCACACAGAGCAACATAAGCACAGGTAGCGCCGGCTCCGCTCCTCCCCTTCTTAGCCAGGCTTCTTGTGACACCACAGGGCAGCCTCCTCTGAACCTCCTCATCAGTACCGGCCACCCACCTGCAGCCCCCTTGAGCCCTTCAGAATCTAAAGAGGCCAATCCTAAGAGGCCAGGAGATGCGCTGGGCTGCCTCCCGCCGACACACCCTTTGGTGCAGGTCCAGCTGCAGCAAGAGCTGCAGCAGCAGGCATCACTTCTGCAGGCCCAGCTTTTCAGCCCTGCGCTCTTGCCCCACTTCTCCCTGGCCCCAGAGGCCCTCTTGCAGCAGCAGCAGCAGCTACTCTTCCCCTTCTATCTCCCCAGTGCCGAGTTGCAGATGAACACCGAGGTGAGATTGCCAGTGACCAGCGGCACCCTGACGCTGGCAGGGAGTGGGCCGGGCCTTCTGGAGGATCTGAAAGCCCAGCTTCCACAGCCAAGCCACCTGCAGATGCAGCAGCAGCAGCTTCCATTCTCCCAGCCTCCGTGTGTGCTCCTCCCACCAAGCCTGCCCACGGACAAGAAGGCCAAGTCTGTGGGGAAGGAAAAGGAGGCCCAGCGGGAGCAGGAGATGGCAGGGAAGGGCATCAGAAGCCCCCTCTGCCAAGAGCCCCTGCCCGAGGCCAGCAAGGCCCAAGAGAAGTTTGACCTAGCGGGAGCCACAGAAGCAGCTGGAAGCAGCCCCGGGGAGGCGCTCTGGCTCCCTCCTCGCATTGCTGCCGATGCTCGTGGCAACGCCACCAAAGCTTTGCTGGAGAACTTCGGGTTTGAGCTGGTCATTCAGTACAACGAGAACAAGCAGAAGGCGGCTGGGAGGACCGAGCAGGCCGACAGCCTGCAGAGGCTGGAATGCGAGTCCTGCAGCAAGTTCTTCTCCAACGTGCTCATCCTGAAGACCCACCAGGAACATGTCCACCAGCACTACCTCCCCTTCCAGCAGCTGGAAAGGTTTGCCCAGCAGTACCGAGAGCACTACGACCAGCTCTATCCGCTGCGGCCACTGACGCCTGAGCCGGCCCCACCGCCCCCTCCTGCCCCCGCTCCTGCCATGCCTGCTGCCCCCCCCCAGCCGCCTTCCACGCCCACCCTGCAGGTCTCAGCCCCACCCATGACTTCTCCCTCCATCACACCCGCCCAGCCTTCCTTGCCCCTCACGCAGCTCCCCTTGCCCTTGGATCTCCCTCTCTTCTCACCACTCATGATGCCAACCATGCCTTTGCAAGCCCTGCCCGCCCAGTTGCCGCCCCAGCTTGCCGCTGTGGACTCTTTACCAGCAGAGCTGGCTCAGCTGTACCAGCATCAACTCAACCCAGGCCTTTTGCTGCAGCAGCAGCAGCAGCAGAACAAAAGACCACGGACACGAATCACCGATGACCAGCTCCGGGTCTTAAGGCAGTATTTTGACATCAACAATTCCCCAAGTGAGGAGCAGATCAAGGAGATGGCAGAGAAATCTGGTCTGCCACAGAAGGTGATCAAACACTGGTTTCGAAATACGCTTTTCAAAGAGCGCCAGCGCAACAAGGACTCGCCGTACAACTTCAGCAACCCTCCAATCACCAGCCTGGAGGACCTGAAAATGGACTCCCGGCCATCTTCTCCGGAGCCTCAGAAACACGAGTACTGGGGAAGCAAGAGGTCCTCCCGAACTCGCTTCACGGACTACCAGCTTCGGGTGCTGCAGGACTTTTTTGATGCCAACGCTTATCCAAAGGATGATGAGTTTGAGCAGCTTTCCAACCTGCTAAATCTCCCAACTCGGGTGATCGTGGTGTGGTTTCAGAACGCTCGCCAGAAAGCCAGAAAGAATTATGAGAATCAGGGGGAAGGCAAAGATGGGGAGCGACGGGAGTTGACAAACGACCGATATATCCGAACGAACAACCTGAACTACCAGTGCAAGAAGTGCAGCTTGGTCTTCCAACGCATTTTTGACCTGATCAAACATCAGAAGAAGCTCTGCTACAAGGATGAAGATGAAGATGGGCAGGAGGACAGTCAGAACGAAGACTCCATGGACGCTACGGAGCTCCTGACTCCCAGCAGCTCCTCCTGCAGCACCCCGATGCCTTCCCAGGCTTGTGGCACTCCCGCCTCTTCCGCCAGTGCGGCCTTTCTGTCACAGAGTACCCCTGAGGCAGACAGCGATTGCCCTGCTGCCTATCAGTCTAAAACAAACGCTACTGATGAGAAGCCAAAGCACCCTGAGCCTTCACGTATGCAACAAAGCCCAACTTCAGAGAAGCAACGGCAACCAAAGCAAGATGGGCAGCCGCCACCCCAGGATCAAGGAGAGCCGAAGCCGAGCTCCGTGCACCCAGAGGTCTCCCCACCCCTCCAGCAGCAGCTGGCCCACCCTCTCCAGGGTGGCCTGCCCCAGGCAAGCCCTCCTCCCGCCCAGCTGTCCCACCTGCCTCTCAAAGCCCTGACCACGCCGACTGCCCAGCAGCTGGCCAGCTTGCCTCCCCAGCTTGTTCCGTATCAGTGTGAGCAGTGCAAGCTGGCCTTCCCTTCGTTTGAGCACTGGCAAGAACATCAGCAGCTGCATTTCCTGAGCACTCAGGGCCAATTTCTCCACCCTCAGTTCCTGGACAGGACCCTTGACCTGCCCTTTATGCTCTTTGACCCCAGTAGCCCACTGCTGGCTAGCCAGCTGCTCTCTGGGACCCTGTCCCAACTGCCCATGAGCTCAGCCACCTCGCCCTCTACCCCAACCGCCACCATGAGCACCCTGAAGAGGAAGCTGGAGGAGAAATCCAGCGTCAGCCCTGTCGGGAACGACAGCAGCGCTGGTGGAGAGGAGCCCCAGCGGGATAAGCGCCTCCGGACCACCATCACCCCTGAGCAGCTGGAAGTGCTGTATCAAAAATACCTCCTGGATTCCAATCCTACGCGGAAGATGCTCGACCACATTGCCCATGAAGTGGGCTTGAAGAAGCGTGTAGTGCAGGTGTGGTTCCAGAACACCCGGGCCCGGGAGAGGAAAGGGCAGTTCCGAGCAGTGGGGCCTGCTCAAGCCCATCGGCGATGCCCTTTCTGCCGGGCCCTCTTCAAAGCCAAGACCGCCCTGGAAGCACATATCCGATCTCGGCACTGGCATGAAGCCAAGCGGGCAGGATACAATCTGACCTTGTCAGCCATGCTTCTGGATTGTGAAGGAGGAGTGGGGCTCGGGAAGGGAGACCTCTTTGACGGGGTCAACTTTGCACAGCTACCTGCCCCTGGCAGTAGCAGTGACAGCCAGGGAATCCCCCTCTCCCCAGGTAGCAAATCTCTAGAACTGTCTCCTCAGACCCTGCTGAGCCCATCCTCCATCAAAGTGGAAGGCCTGGAAGACTTTGAGAGCCCCTCAATGTCCTCTGTCCACCTGAGCTTTGACCAGGCCAAACTGGACAACGATGACTGCTCTTCTGTCAACACAGCCATCACAGACACAACTACAGGTGATGAGGCTAATGCAGACAATGACAGTGCCACGGGGGTTTCCACAGAGGCCAGAGGGAGCTTGGGGCCAGGCGAGGGTCTGACCAAGGCTGCCATGTTAGCCATGTCAGAGTATGAAGACAGACTCTCCTCAGGCCTGGTGAGTCCAGCTCCCAGCTTCCATAGCAAGGAGTACGACAATGAGGGCACCGTGGATTATAGCGAGACATCAAGCCTGGCGGACCCTTGCTCTCCTAGTCCGGGCACGAGTGGCTCAGCAGGCAAATCCGGAGATGGGGGTGATCGGCCAGGACAGAAGCGTTTCCGGACACAGATGACCAACCTCCAGCTGAAAGTCCTGAAGACCTGCTTTAGCGATTACAGGACACCCACCATGCTGGAGTGTGAGATTCTGGGCAATGATATTGGGCTCCCCAAGAGAGTTGTTCAGGTCTGGTTCCAGAATGCCCGAGCCAAAGAAAAGAAATCCAAGCTCAACATGGCCAAACATTTTGGCATTAATCAAACTGGCTACGAGGGGCCCAAAACAGAGTGCACTTTGTGTGGCATCAAGTACAGTGCCCGCCTGTCTGTTCGTGACCATATCTTCTCTCAGCAGCACATCTCCAAAGTGAAAGAGACAGTTGGGAGCCAGCTGGACAAAGAGAAGGAGTATTTTGACCCAGCTACCGTCCGCCAGCTGATGGCACAGCAAGAGCTGGATCGAATCAAGAAGGCCAATGAAGCGCTTGGCCTGGCTGCTCAGCAGCAAGGCCTGTTTGACAGTTCCCCTCTGCAGGCTCTGAACATTCCTGCCAACTACCCAGCAGCCCTTCAAAGCATCCCTCCTGTCCTGTTGCCAGGTCTGAACAGCCCATCCCTGCCTGGCTTCACTCCTTCCAATACAGGTGAGTTGCACCTGTCTTGTGAACTTCCCAGTTTGGCTGTCCAAAACGGGAGGAGGGGAGAACGTGGATGAAGCATGCCCCTGAGGGAGGTATGAGATGGATCACCTGAAGCAGAAGGAGTCTCTGCTAGGGGCATTTCCTTTTCAGATGGGAGCCATTGGCTTCTTGCAGTCTAGGCGGGGAGGGGAACCTGGTGACAGAGGAGAAGGATCAGCTCTCTGCCTCTGGAGTGAAGTGGGATGTGGAGGTTACTTGTGGGCTTGCTTCTTATCATCTCTTTAGGCCAGGATGACCTCTGCTGGCATGGGAGAAGCTACGTTACCTGTAGAGCAGTAATATAAATTTCTAAAAGAGCTTTATAGTATTTATTACCTGTTGGCTTTCTGACAAAAATGTCCTCCCCCTGGCAGCTGTCCTGTCGGGAGGTGTTGCCCATCTGTGCATCTCCTGACCCGGTTGAATCACGTCCATTTCTGGTTTTTTTAGGCTCACGTCCCTGATCTCAGCAGGAATTTTTGAGCTTTTCAGATTGTCCTGCAAGTGGGATTCTGCAGTTGCTTGTGCCCCAGAGGGGACTGCTCCGAGATGGGGCTGGTGGGGCCCCTTTGGGTCCCTATCGGAGATGAAGGGACGGTAGGAGTGGAGGGTTTCCCTTTAAGTAGCTGCTTACTGAATAAACAAAACAGCAAGACAATTTTAAAATGACAGAATTAAAAACAAAAGCAAACAGAGAGAAGAAGAAAGTGAACGAGATGCATATGTACGTGAACTCATATATTAATGCTGTATGTGACGTATTCCCTGTTTAAAGGTTACTGTATGTGGGTTCCTTCAATGGGGCCTAAGCCCTGCTTTTTCTCTCCCCATTTCCAAACCTGTCTCTCCTCTTCCTTACAGCTTTAACGTCTCCCAAACCGGCCCTGATGGGTTTGCCGGGCACAAGTGTTCCCTCGCCTGGCCTTCCCACCTCGGGATCCCCAAATAAGACGGCCTCCCTCAGCTCCCCCCCGCCAGCACAAACATCCGTGGGCTCTGCACCCCCCCTCCCACTGCGGAAGGACAAGGAGAGTGAGAAGGCAAAAGAGAAGGAGCGAGCCCCCAAGGCCAGGGGGGAGGCCCTGCCGGGGCCCAAGAAGGACAGAGGGGAGGCGCCCAACCCCAGCCTGGCCTTCCCCGCCACGGGGCCTGCCCTGGAGTACTTGGTGGAGCCTACCCAGCTGCAGGCTCTGCAGGCGGCTCTCAACACGGACCCCATGGCCTTGCTGACCAGTCCCTTCCTCCCGTATTTTGTGCCCGGCTTCTCTCCATACTATGCTCCTCAGCTCCCGGGGGCCCTGCAGAGCGGATACCTCCAGCCCATGTACAGCATGGAAGGGGTCTTCCCCTACAGCCCGGCCCTGTCGCAGGCCCTGCTTGGATTGTCCCCGGGCGCTCTGTTGCAGCACTACCAGCAATATCAACAGAGCCTCCAGGAGGCACTGCAACAGCAAGCGCAGCTGCCCCTGCCCAAAGGCAGCCAGCCCCCCGTCCCGGCGGAGGGCCCCTCTCCTGAAAAAGGCCCTGCCAAAGAACCCCCCAAGCCAGAAGAGCAGAAGAACACCTCCTGCAAGAGGTCCCCCCGAGGAGAGCCCACCACAGGAAGCAGTAATGCCCCGGACTCCCTCTGTGACCCCTTCATTGTCCCCCCCGTGCAGTACAGACTGGTGTGCCGGAAATGCCAGGCCAGATTTGGGAGCCAGGAGGCGGCTGACGTCCACCTAAAATCCCTCTGCTGCTTCGGCCAGTCGGCGGGGACTCTGCCCGAGATGACGCTTCAGGTGCTCGCTGGTGGGGGCGGCTCCTACCAGTGTGTGGCGTGCGAGAGCACTGTGTGTGGGGAAGAGGCCCTCCGGCAGCATCTCGAGTCTGCCCCCCACAGACATCGGACAGTCCCCCGAGCAGCAGCCAGAAACGCCAAAGAGCATCCCAGTCAATTACCTCACTCTGCCTGCCTCCCTGACCCGAGCACCGCATCTACCTCGCAGCCCACCGCTCACCCCAAGGACGGCCCCCCGCCCGCCGCTCTTCCCCATGCCTCCAAAAAGCCCTGGCCTCCGGCGGCCTCCCCTCCAGGGAAGCCCCCGCCTCTCTCCTCATCTTCAACGGTTACCTCAGGCTCATGCAGCACCTCAGGGGTTCAGCCCTCTCTGATGCCAAGGAAATTCTCTTCGGAGGAGTCTGACTCGGGCCACGGCCTGGAGGCCGGGGGGGCGGTAGAGCCCAGGCCCCCCCGGGACGGCGGCCTCCCCAGCGTGGACCCTTTTCGATTGTAAGCTTTGAAGACAGACCCTCGCAAAATGGATCTAGAAATAACAAAATGGTTTCAGAAATAGACTAACTGCAATTCCAAAGCTTCTAACCAAAAAAGAAAGACCAACCGAGAGAGAGACGCCTGGGTGGTTTTCCCAGAGGACGATGCTGGCAGCTCGGCTTGCCTCTGGGCGGCCGAAGGGTTTGCTGTGGCTCTCTCAAAGGTGGCTGTGCCCCCAGGAATCGGCCCACCCCCACCCGCACAACCCCCTCGAGAGCGCAGTGGAGGCCAGCATAACTCTGTGGGAAAGCAGACCACCCGGGACCATTTTAAATTTCTTGCTATCTTAGCATTCAGATACCAATGGCTTGCTTGCTAAAAGGAAAAAAGAAATGTAACGTCTTTTTATTCTCAGGTCAATCGCTCACACTTTGTTTGGTTTTCAGAATCATTGTTTTATATAAATATATATATAATTTCTTTTTTTGGTTTTGATTTTTTCCAAGGAAAGGATTTTTTGTTGTTGTTAATTTAAAAATGGGCAGAAAGTATTCAAGAGACAAACAATGTGAACTAAGTTAGCTTTCTGGGGATTTTAGGGGTATCTTTTCTGCTGAAGCCAATTTGAAAGGGGACCATTCAGCCCTCCCCTTTTGAGAAAAGAAAACACACAGAGTGTTAAGGACTTGGAGTTTTAAACAACTGACTTTCTGTATTTATGATAGATATGACCATTTTTGGTGTTGAGTAGATTGTTGCATTGGAAATGAACTGAAGCAGTATGGTAGATTTAAAGAAACCCCCCTTTTGTGTATGTTTAGCTTTTGTATATGGTCCGGCTGGCGGCTTCTCATTCGATGTTGTCTTGTCCATTCCTGTCCTGGCCAGATGGAGCCCAGTCTGACTCGCCGCGGCTTCTCCATCCGTCCCTCCATCCCCAGGCCATCCAGTCATAAGCTTCCACTTATCAGTTGCTGCCTTCATTTCTCAGAGGGCGGCCGCAAAGTTATTTTATAAAATTAAAGGAAAAAACTCAAAAGGGTTCAGAGGGGTCCCTTTCGAAATATTTTTGTTGGGAGCTCAAAACTTTCTGAGGTGTATTCCTGTCAATTGTGCACTTAACTCTCTCTCTTCTTTTGGCTTCCTTCCCTCCCTGTGTAAAGGCTCCATTTTGGAAATGTCAGCCTTTGTTTCTCTTTCCGTCATTAGAGCACCCATTTTTCTTTTGAAGGACTTTCTGAGATAGGGTAAGTGGGCGGGCGGGCTGTTTTCTCACTTTGTTTATTTTGTTTCTTCCCTCTAGAAGAAGTTCATGCTTTAAATTAAATCCAAAGACAAACCCTTTCAACCACCGGTGCAGAACGAGCAAAAAAGGCATCTTTTGAGGATTTGTTTCTATTTTAGCCACAAGACTCCATTTGACAAATAAACACACGAATGAAAGCCTCTCTGCTTCTCCCGCCAGCATCTGGCCCCGAGCTTGGACAGACAAGTGGGGTGTTTTTACGGTGTGCTGTGCTCAGAAGTGAGGAAGGTGGGCCTGGAGAGCCATGCCCCAAATGTTCTTCTCTGATCATCATCTGGTACTGCTGCCAGGCTGAGTTTGCAGTCAGGTGTTTGGAGCCCAGTGCCACCATGTCTGTGTGCCATACACTGCCGACCCCCATGCTCTGCCAATAGGGCCTGCCCCACTTTCATTTTCTGGCTCCAGTCTCTCCCCCCCGCCCCCCCCCATGGGACGCGCTCTGGGAGAGGCAACCTCCTCACTGCCGCCACTCTCTTAGCTGCTTGTAGTTTGATGGAGGATCCCTGGTTGCACATGTGCGGAAAACCCTGTCCTGAGTTGCCCTCTGCCCCAGTGGCAGCCTGGAGTACCCCATACAGTCCACTTTTTAGATCTAAAGCTGTGTGGGTAGGGTTCCTGTGGTTTGAGTTTGTGTGTTACTGTTGAACATTACTTAGTATCCTGAGGCTTTTCATTTTATTTTTGGTTCTTTATGTGGTATATACCTTGCTTGTTTAACACTAGTGTTTCCTGGCCAGTTTTGTGGTCTGCTCGTTTTGACATCTTTGGCCTCCTTTCTTTGTTCTGCCCTGGTTCCCTCCCTCTGCTCTCTTGCCCTGCCCCGGCTTTCCTCCATCTGCGTGGGGCATCCCCAGGTCCTTCCCAGTCTTCTGGGTGCAGAAGAGAGGCCTCCATCATGGCAGCAGTGTCATCCGCAGCAGGCCAATGGCAAGCATTGAGCAGGCTCCTGCCCTGAGCCAGGCTAAAGTCTACCGTGATTGCACCTCACCCTCTGCGGCACTGGAGGGGGTTCATAGACCCTCGGGAGGAGCAAGCAGCTATGGCAATCCTGGCCTCCAAAGAGGGCTGTGCCACTGCTCGAGGCTGAGGGTCTTTCTGCCTCTGAGCCCCTCTGATGGGAGAATCCAAAGCAGGGAGAGGCCAGGAATGGTCTTGCCCAAGAATGTTAACAATGCAGATGGATGTGGCTGAGTCCAAGGTGATGCCCAGCTGGCCAATAGAAACGGCCTTCCTGGGCCTGGCCCTTAGTCCAAGTGGCCTTGGGGACACGAGGAAATGAAACTCTTGCTGGTTGGTTGGTTGTCTAGATGGATGGATGGATGGCTCTGAAAATCCTGCCCACTGTGAAACACATAACTTTTTACTATTTTTTCATTACTTTGGTTGGGGGGAGGGGGGGGGCAAGTCTGGATAAAACAGAAAGTAAAAATGAGGTGAAGTCTCTAAACAGCCTTTGCAATGTACAAAAACTAGAGCAAGTGAAACCAAAAATGACGTTCTTGGTGTTTTTCTATAATGTTGTCTTGTTAGCTTTTTTGTTACTGTAATAATGCTGATCTCAAATTGTACCAAAATACATAGAGATGGACAAAAGCAGAACCACACAGAACTCTAAAAAAAACAAACCAAACAAATTTTGTCACAAAACACTTTGTTGTCATAGTTAAGTTGATTGTAGATGGTAATTGAATATACTCCTTTGAAAATATTTCATCAAGTATGTTTCCTGCTCATTGTGGTACATTAAAAAAAATGAGCCAAAGCTCTTGTCTCTGCTGTGCCAGAGTGTGGTGAATGCAGGGGTCTCTCTGCCCAAGGGAAGAACATCCCCCATGCTGGACAGGACAGGACAATGGGATGGGGCCCTGAAGGCCAACCTCTTGGCAAAGGCATGAGGAGTCCGGTTTTTGGGTGGTGGGCTCCATGTGCTTGTCAAAAAGCTGGCATTGCTCCTCTGTGGGCCCAGGTTAATTATCTGCCAGGGCTCCCAGATGCTGGTTTTGGAGAAAGAAGGGGAGAGAGCATGGCCAGAAACAGCTGCCTGTCTGAAGAGTGGAGCTTTCCAAAGAGGTGGCCAAATGCCACTGGACTCCCTGTAAACTGGACCAGGAGACAAATCATTGCAGACATGAAAAGGGGGAAGATGGGATACAGGGTGGTTGAACCCTTTCCAACTTCCTGTGGAGGTTGCACTCCCACTTCAGTGGCAGAAAGGAAGGGGCCACTCCCTTTGCGAGTTTGGGATGACTCATTGCAGGATAACGGGCCGGGAGCCTGTGTCAAGGGAGCAGGGCTGGGGTTGGGGGTGGCTTGAGGAGGAGTGGCAGGTTCTTTGCTGGAGTCTAGGAGTGTTCCTCAGAGAAACCTCTCCGCCTGGCTGCAGGACCCATTTCAAACGATTCCATTGTAGCCATGGTTTCTCATTGCTGGCTACTTGTGTGTATGTGGGGGAGGGGGACATTTTGGGGTGAGATAGAAAAAAATTAAAAACAAAAATATATTTTTCTTCAAATTGAGGAAAGGGGGGCATTGTAAGACCAACTTTGAGCTAACGATATAAGTAAATATTGCAGAAAGCTGCTCAGGTAGCATTCTACTACAGAAGCTCTGAAATGGAAAAGATTGACAGATTTGGAATCCACCAGCAAGCAGAGAACTGCCTCCTGGGCTCTGCGTCATGGTTCTTCTCTCTCCTGGGAGAGAAATGGAGGGATCCCATGAAAGAGGAACCATTTGCTCCCTGCATTAGGACAGGCGGGAGCCCCTTCGGGGGATTCTGTCCCATCCAGCAAAACAGCAAAAGGCAACCCCTTGGTGTCGGGTAGATTTGTGTTACCTCTGAAACGGAGTTGTTGTTTGTGCCTGTCTTTCTACTATATGCAGATTCCTCTTTAAGCAGCACTAGCAAAAGATGCAGAAATTCATGCAAAAAGTGAAAAGGCTCCACACCTGTCAAACCACTCACCTGTATTGTGCTGATCTGTCCAAGGTATGAGTTTATCTGAAAATGAAAGTCCATTCCTAACTTAAAAGAATTGCTCATAGTCAGCAAGCAGCATGGTTGGGTAAGAATAGATTTTGTGTGCGTGAGGTTTATATATTTAGCAATCCTGAGAACCACTCATTTGCCTTCTTGACTTACGCTTGCCTTCCCCTCCCCTACCATCGCAGGGAAACAAGGGGGTGGTTGATGCCATTGGGCAGAAATGCCAGGGTGGCCCTTCTGCATAGTCCCCGAGGGCTCCATTCAGGGCTGTCTTTGAGTAATGGGTTGGGCAGGAATCCTCCCTGTGCAGGAATCCTCTCCCTGTAGAGGCAGCATTTTTTCCCAGGGTTGGTTGGATACACAATTATGGTACAGATTGCACACAAACTAAAAGATGGAACTGCTGCTTCTAAATTGGAATGAATTTAGGTAAGCAACACCCAATTAAGTAATGTTAAAAAATATTTGCTACACGTTCTCATACCTGTATAGAGATTCCTGTGCTACGTTTAGGCTCCTTAACACAGATAGGTGGGAACTAGAGAAGCCCCTAACAAGTGGAAGGAGGGCAGGATGTATGGAGTGAGGCTGCTTGGGCGCTAGTGAAAGCGAGAGGCAATTGGAACATACTGGCTTTGTTCAGATGGTATTGTGGTTTTGATTAACCAAGTTTAATGAATAGACTACAATTTTGCAGTTATACAAATCATACAACCTGGATAAACAGCCTGAATAGCTACAGCTGCACTGCGTACTCAACAAAAATCAAAGCACTTTATAAATTAATGTGATATATAGATAGAACCATTAACTGAGTTTACTTTCTTGCAAGTAAAGAGATTCTGTTTTGTTTCCAGATTAGTTACAGGCAGTTAGAAGTGCCATGAATACAAACATCCAGCATTTAATTGCCATTTAAACTTGACAGAAATTCTTCAAGCCACAATAATTTGTTACATAAATTCTAGCATGAGCTGAACGGCCGCATTTGGCTTTAGACATTTAACAGCAGCTTTTCATCCAAGTCCAAATGCATGACAATTGCAGCCACTTTAAAGCTCAAAACTCTTGTATGAACAAACAAACCGGCATGAAAGTTTGCAAAGCAGGAAGCTTAAGTGACCTCTGTGAGGAGTATGCTTTGGATACGGATGGCAGTGATGATATTGCTCTGATAAGCAAGGCGAAAGGACTCCAAAGGAACTTTGGGCTTGGAAAGGAGTCGCCCAGGGAGCCAAGCAAAGGCCGCGCTGAGGTTCTGAGGAGCCCCTGGGCATTGCAAGGAACCACTGGTAGCTAAGCCTGCTGACGTCCCAGCAAAAGGAAATGGAAGTTGAGGCTACCTGATTTCAAGATGCTGAAGTTATGAGGCTGTTTTTCAGAAGAAGCAGAACCAAAAATCAGGAACTTTAGCTTGAAGAAAGAAACAAACCTTAGGAAAAAGCAATTTTGCTGGACCAAAATTGAGGTAAATATCAGAATTTGTACAGAATCCAAAGTGTGTGAGGGGTAGATGAGTTTTGGCATCGGCTATCTCTTGGACGATGGAATGCTTCTGGGTTTTCCTTTTCCCCACCAAGGCTCAGGACTGACAAATTTGGGTCAGTTGGGCTGATGTGATGCAAAACTCACTTTTCTTTGTTGACTCTTCTGTGCACCTTGAATCTTTTTCTGGTGTCCATGATAAGTGGCCCCCAAAGTTTGGATCTTCTTTGCAGAGCTGTAAGGTGTCATTAAGGCTCCTCAATATGCTGCCCCAAGTGGACCCTCATCTTGCCCATTGTGGCCCTCAAGGCAACAGAAACTGTCTCACGCTTTAAGCAAAAGAGAAAGCACAACTTCATCCTTAAACGAAACCAGTGGCTAAGTGCCCTGCTAGTCTGTATTCCTACTACATCCAAAGCCAATACCAATGTTGGTCAAGACTCAAGACTGTGTGGCCCGTTATCTTTGCTTAGTTTATGGTTCAGAGCATGATGTGAGCCCAGATAATGAGTTAATTCAATAAAGCATTAATTCCTGTGTGAACACAGCCGTTTCTTTTTATCCCTTGGCCCTCCACCAGAGTGGCATTCCCACTCTTGGCAGAATTGTGTTTTTGAAGATCTTTCAAAACAAAATATTGAAGCCAACACGTCAGGATAATGACAACGAAAGGCATAGCTCCGTGTGTCTACAGAGCTAGTGGGGTTAGGCAATTTTTTAAGGATGGCTTCAGTTTCTGTCGTACACAATCCTGTCCCTGGCCTCCCAGACTGGCACAGAAGAGGCGTTAATGCCCAAGGGATAACATTTCATTCCTATTCAGGGAAGGCACGTTCCTCGGGGCCCCATTGCAGCCATGTCCCTTTCCAGCCAAGCAGAAAAGGTATCCGTGCATCGATTTGCATAAGGGAGATCAAGCATCGATTTTTGTTTGGAAATGAGCATTGCAGGGCAAAGAACTGGAAGAAGCTTTGTCTGGCCAAGGATGCTCTAAAATCCACGATGCCGCTCATGGAGAGATGCAATCAAATGCCTCTTCTACTGTCCGGGGCGGTGCTGTCCCGCCCCTGCGAGGGCCCCGGGCGCTCGGCACGAAGGGAAACCGGAGGCTCCAACTGGGGGCGAGGTTCCGCCAGGTGCGCTTCCGGGTGGAGCCGCACGGCGTGCTCCACGTGGCCGCGGGCCCCGCCCCGAAGCGTCCTCCCGCTGCCGGGCAACGGCGGGCTCCCTTTTCCGATTGGTCGCTGCCGGCGGCCTCTCAGCCAGGCGCCTCTGCTCTGCCCCGGCCGTTGAGCGCGGGCCTCCCCAGGCGGCTCGGATTGGCCGGCTGCGGCGGGGGGCGGGGCCAGTGCCCGAGGGCGCCCGGGAAGCCGGCCAGGCGGGGCCGTGGCGCTCGCTCCGCCTGAAGGCCGAGGTTGCCGGCGGCGCGGAGAGGTAGGCCTCCCGAGCTCGGCTCCCCCGCGGTCCGCGACGGCCGCCTCTCCTCGGGGGCCGGGGCCTCCGGTGCGGGTGGCTTGAGCGCCGGCGCCCCTGCCCAGCCCGGCTTCGGGGCTGCTCCTCGATGGGGGAAGCTGAGCGGCGCCGCTCCGCTCTGGGCGCCCCTTCGCTTGCGGGGTCCGTTTTGCGGTTTGGGGCGGCTCTTCCCACACCCGCCTTCCCCAGCCTCCTGGGACACCCCCTCCTGGCGCTGCGGAAGCTGAGCGACGCCGTGCCAGGCCCCGCCTGGGCGAGCAGGCGTTGTTGGCCTTCCTTTAAAGGCGGGGTGGCCGGGGTTGGCAGCCCGTTCCGAAGCCCGCTTTCCCCTTTGCCCCTCTGGTGGTTCGCATACGGCTAATAGAGGCGGCGGCGGCGGCGGTAATTCTAAGAAATTGCATGTCCCCAATTTCACCGGAGGGCGGGAAGAGCTGCTCCGCTGGAAGGAGGTAACTTTGGCCTGTAGATTTTTCGGGGAACCTTTTCCCCCTGGTGCTGGCAATGAAAGAGACTCGGGGCCGGTGTGGTGGGCGAGGGAACATTTCGCCTTCCCGTCTTTAGTCTAATCGCTCGCAAGGAAACCGCCTAGCGCGGTGTTCGAGTTCTCCTGGCCCTGGAGCCGTCTGCCCCGAAGGCCGACTCTTCCCTTGGAACTCGGGGGATTCTGATAAGCGTTGCAGCGGTGCCTCATTGTACGCAATAGCTGGCTTCGGAGGCGCGGATGGTGGCCCTCGGTGTAAGGAACCCCCTTTTAAGCTAGAGGTTCGTCTTCATTGCCTTTCTCTGTGATCCACCGGCACTGAAAACTTTTCAGACGTGCGTTTGGCTCTCGTACCGCTTAAGCTCTTTCGGTTTTCATTCAGCGTTCTGGTCTTTGCTTGATCTGAACGTTTAATGGTGGTTTGTCTGAGATAAGTCGCTTCCCTGCCGGCCGCCCCTTGGAGAGGAAACGGGTGGGTCTGGCTGCCCTTAGCTTTGCTTCTCAGGTAGATAGCTGCCGCTTTGCTGCTTAGGCTGAGCCCTCCTGAGCGTCCCGCTTGAAAGCTCGGCAGCAGCCCCTGGGGCGGACAGGGCAGCAATGAACCCTGGCTTACAGGGGCTGAGCTCACAGGGTTGCCTGTTCTTGATGGCACTACGGGACGTGAGAATTCTTTACATTAAGGATGTAACACTAACGTTTAGTGCTAAAAATACGGGCGGCTTTGTTCTCTCTATCAAACAAATACAATCCTTGCTGTCTGGTTGGCTGTCTTTTCCCTTTGAGAACCTTTGTCCTCCTACTTTCAAAGATTCCAAGAATCTTACTAGATTATTAGAATAATGTTATTTTTCCAAAAGTAAAGGAAATCAGAAAGTATCTTTTCAGTAATATGAATTGTGCATTTCTGGGAAGCAGCATTCAAATTGAGCAGTTTCTAAATAAGATAAATAAAATAGGGGTATTGAAGAACAAGGCTTGCAACACACACACACACACACAAATTGTCCTGGATGTTTTGCAAAAAGAACTCTCACTGACAATTTTGGATTCTTTCTCTCCCCCCCCCAAAAAAAAACAAAAAAAAAAACTTTCACATAATTCACATAAAGGTTTTTTCTCATGGCACCCGAGAAAGTTTAGGTAGTCATTGAAAAATTTTGCCATTAAAAATTAATCCCAATAATAAGTCCATCTTCTTTGCCAGCCTTTTGGCTAAGTGCCCTAATAACTGCCCTGGCTTTTTAAAAAACTGCTGCTTTATCATTTTATATAGGTATTTTATTATGTAGTATGACTGATTTAATGTCAACTATTTTCACGTTTTAAGTGAAGATAATATTCACATTTTGTAAACAAAGATAGAAGAAATCTAGGAAAGGCTGGGATTGGAGACTTGATGTCTTTTTTGCCCAACTCATCAGGAATATTCCAGTCTGATTAAAAGTCAGAATCAGTGGGCAAATCCTCCGGAACAAAACTACTTTTCCCAATTTTGAAAGGGTGGAGGGAGAGCAATTGCCAGCTATGGAGGTCCAGAAAGAAAGTGAGGAGACAGGGGAGGGTCTGCTCTAGAAATGCAGCGCACAGAGAGGGTGGACTTGTTTTTTCCATGCCCAGCCCAGGCCTTTAGGAGTCATGGGGGCAGAGGCCTGGCCAGTTTAGCCTTTCCCATCCAGGCTGTAGACATTCCCCCCTTCCTGTGATTGTACAGGATGATTCTTCCCTGGTTCCTGTCTCACTGTCTCCCCTCACCATTGCCCTGTGCTTTGGATTTTCTTCTGAGGGTTGTCATGACATCAGTGGGCCTGGCTTCCATTTCTGCTTTGACCACTGCAAAGGGTG
Organism: Oxyrhabdium leporinum; assembly: GCA_032468155.1. NCBI lineage: Eukaryota > Metazoa > Chordata > Lepidosauria > Squamata > Cyclocoridae > Oxyrhabdium > Oxyrhabdium leporinum. The sequence goes on along the minus strand of JANHFL010001908.1, from coordinate 111,336 downwards.
CAAGAACCTCTCCCTTTGCTTGACCATCTGCTTTTTCTTCCTGTCCTGCATTATGGAGGTCATGGAGTGGCAGTTGGGGCTTTTGCTGCCTGTGAGAGGGTTCCTGCAAAGAGAGGCTCTCCCCTCCCCCAGCCTCCACCTTCACTCCCTTTCTGACTTCAGCTAGGTGTCTCCACGTTTATTCCTTTTCATTTGTTGTGAAGCTACAGAATTCCCATGAGTCAGAGAGCAGCAAAGGCTCTTTAAGCTTCTCTGAATGCTCTTCTGTGCTCAGGAAAATCTTGTTCAGTGAGTGAGGGAAAAAGGGGAGTTGCCTCTGGGTCCCCCTTCCAAAGGTCCCACTGCTCTGTACTTAAAGAGCTAGAAGGATTCAAGGTGATTGACCTGGAAAGGGGCAAGAGGAGCTTTCCTCCTTCTGGAGGCAGGCTCATTCCCGATCCAGGCTGTCAAGCACAGGTTTGTTGAGGGTGCAATTTTTCCCAAGCCTGGCTTAGCCTCCCCAGCTGGCTGGGCCCAGAAACCCTGGGTGAGGGCAGGAGTCGGATCACTGATGGGCAACCAGGGAGCAGGACTCTCGGACATCTTCCCAAAGGGATGGGGGTTCTGGTCTCTGGTTCCAGAATTATTGCAAGACTGTGTCGAGGGAAAGCTCTTCTCCAATGTTGCAGGTGCCTGGGCCAGCGGTGGCCTGCCCGCACCAGTGTGGTCTCTTCCTGCTTCTGAATCCGCTGGAGAGGTGGGCTCATTTTCAGGGATGGAGGTCAGCTTGAAGTTGAGGAATTGCTCCTCCCTCCCTCAGTGAAACAGCCCATTGCCAATCGATGGGCCCTGGAGGAGCCTTGTGAGCAGACAGGCAAACCTACAATTTGCCTCACTAATTCTTCTGGTAAGGAATTCAGAAACGCCAGTCTATTCAGGCAGCAACTAAATAATATGCGCTTTCATAATCTGTATTTTACAGGAGTGTGTTGCCAGGGCAACAGAAGGTAAGCACTAGGACCGCCCCTCGCTGGTCTCAAAAGCAGAACGGATAAGGAGGCTCTTTTCTTTTTCTCCCCTCCTTCCACTGGGGAAGGGTGGCTCCTCCTTTTCATGTGCTGCTTGGAATTGTTTAGAAAGGTTTCTCCTTGGGTCTCTTATAGGACAGCCACACAGGAAGGACCATTGGTCACTCCAGGGGTCCCTTGGCTTTTCCCAGGTACAACCAAGGGATTGCATGGGGTCAGGGAGAAGCCAGAAAGTGATAGTATTAATTGGAAATGGATGGCTGGGTGCGTATTCCGTGGCTTGAGAAGGAAGAGAAGTTGGTAGAATAATGAAGCCTTGGGCCAGACACCACGCACAAAGGAAGGTTGTAATAGATACTGCTCTATTGCTGGAAAGGCAAGTTCACCTTTCATACTAAATGCCCAAACTTTGGGCCATTTGATTAATGGATCTGGGAAGATGTTGGATTTGAAAACATTGGAAATATGCATTCCTAGAGTTACAGAGGCTCTGTATGTGTTTGATAGGAAGAGAGCTGCTTCTTTCCTCTGGCTGCTTGGACCAGAGCTGCAAAGGAAGTTGCTCTGGCTTGCTTTGGAAATGCTTTGTATCTTTGCTGAAGATTTAAGACAGTTAAAATGAGAAGTTGCCCATTGATTAACAGCAATGGTACATGTGTGTTTTCTGTAGCAGGTAATATCCAGTGAGTAGAGTTACCTGAGCAGAAAGTTGGGAAACAGGATGGCAGCGAGGCAGGGGAGCTTCCATGAAAGCAAAGATTTAAACAAAAACTGCACATTGTTACTTACACATAATTTTGTTTACATCTAGTACTGAATTTTGATTTTGTTGGCAAGTGAAGGAGAGGAGAGAATCCCTAGGATTGAAGGCAGGGATGTTGAAAGAGCAGCTCTTGGCTGCTAGATACCACTTGGTCCGCTTGCATCAAAGGAAACCTCTGGATACTGAAATTTCATTTTATTTCCTTTTTCTCCTTCCATATCATTCTTTACAAAAAAAGCTTTTTCTAAATGTAGAATGAAACATCTTTCCAGTTCGCCCCCTGGAAGGTCAGCAAACTGTCCGTGGCTCCCTCACTGTAAGCAGCTGCATTCAGTCCAGTTTCTGTGCTAGAACCGGGCCCCTAGAACAGAGTCTGCCTGGCTGGCCCTTGGCAGGCCGAGCTGTGGGCTTCAGCAGTTGGAATGCGCCTGCTGTTTGCCTGGACTCCAGCTCCCTCCCTTTGGGGGGTTCAGCTGTTGGAAACAGTGGGGAGGTTGGCTGTGGGTCAGGGCTGACTCCTCCAGAGTCTCCTCTCCTTGGCTCCTCTCCTTGCCATGAAAGGAGCAGGAGAAGAGTCACAGTAAAGACAGTATAAATCCACCTGAAAATCTGATGACAGCTCTTCCAGAGAAAAACGATTCCCTCACTTGGTAATGGTGGGAGTCCTTCACAGACCCATTGAGGAGAGTGGGCATCGTGGCCAAGCCATTTCACCCCAGATGCCGACATTTATCTTAAATAAAATGGGTGGTGTTTGGATTATGGATGGATTTTCAATTAACAAAAAATGCAGAACTTTTTCCCCTCTATCTTTCTGTTGTCTTCCCCCCTTTTTTATTCTTCATCTCCATAGAGCACAATTTTAGATGAAAAATGTTGAAATTGGAGACTACTGAGACAATGTAAATCAGCGAGGAGTTTTAAAAATCCCGCAATGTACAATGAGTGAAATGTGCGATTTGATGTGGGGCACCGGTGGCTGCTCTGAGGTGTGATTAGCAAAGCAGAGTGGAGGGAGGCTCTCTGCCTTTCCTTCTGCTCTTGATTTGTAACTGCCTGAGCTGGAAGGAGACTTTATGCTTTTGATAGGACAGGGAGGGGACAAAAATCAGCAAGTTTTCCATCTCTCCTGCCTGATTAGATTCCCTCCCCCTTTCTTTCAAGAGCTTTCCCATTCCGATGAAAACGCTAAACCAGAGCTGAAGGCAAATGGTTGGGGAGTAAATTGCTGCTTGTGCTCCGAGCCGTTTCTCCGCGAAAGGGGACAGGCGAGGGGGCTCTGTGTCCATCGTCTCCAGGCAGACCCCAGAAGCAACTAAAAGGGTGGCTTGGCCTGCCCAGGAATGGGGAGAAACAAATGGGCTACGGGACTGGGGGCTCTTCAGACGCTGCTCTCGGCGGTATCCTCCTGGGTGGCAGTTTCGTGGGAGGGGCGTGGATTTTTAAACTGAGTAGCAAAAGAAACAGCTAGGTAGACTCAACAGTTTAATACAAGTGTAAAAGGACCCAGGGATGCCAAGGAGCTCCAAGCAGGCCCCTCTGCTGGCCCTGGGGCCATGCTGGGTGTCTGCGAGCCTTTCTGGGTCAGGCTAGAGAGAGACCCAACCTAGAACTAAGGAGAAATTTCCCAGCAGGGACAAGTAGTGGAATGGCTTCCCTCCATCACTGAAGGTTTATAAGGGGCGATAGGACAGCTATTTGTCCACAGTGGTATGGGGGTTGGGCTAGATGACCTTCAAGGTCCTTTCCAACTCTCTTACTCTGCTTTCTCATGGGCCCAGGCTGGTCCCCTCTTCGCCAAGGCTGCTCTTTGATCTTTAACGTCTGCATGGAACCAAACGTTTGGGGGGGGGAGCAGGTGATACCATTTGATCCTCCCCCACCTGACCTCCCTCAAGGAAGAGCACTTGCAAAGGCCAGCAGAGAGCCACCCGGGGGCTCTGGCTTCCACGCCATTGCGAGGGATTGAGAGGGAATCGGCCGGCTCCATTGGAGAGTCAGTCTGCTCCCAGGTGCTCTTCTCTGCCCATTTGGGGTGAAGAAAGAGGACAGGCCCACATTCCTGCAGTTAGACGGCCTCTCCCCCTTTGTGCCCCGTGGAGCCCTCTGGTTTTAGCAGCTGAGGAGGCTTTCAGAAGAGCGACAGCGACCTCTGGGTAGGCCTGAAAGGAGGCTAGGAGCTGCCTTTGCTCAGCCCAGCCCAGCCCAGCCCTGCCCTGCCCCCCTTCTCTGAAGCTTTCCAGCGAGGGGGGGGGGCTTTGTTCTCAGCCCCTTGTTTCCTTAGGAGGGGCCAGGCTCAGGACAAGGGCAGTTCTCCTCCTCCAAGCCACCTCTGGGACGGAGGCCCTAGGGTTAGGAGCCTTAGCTGGGGCCACGTGTTGGCCAGAGAGAAGCCAGCAAAAGAAGGGAAACGGGGTTGCCGAGCAGGGCCAAGAAGGAAGGCTACAGTTCCCGCATGGACATTTTATTTTTTTATTTATATTTTTGTATTTATATACCGCCCCATTCCGAAGACTCGGGGCGGTTCACAGCTTTTATTTAAAACAATGCAATATACAGGTTTAAAATTAATTAAAAAGAATTAAATTCGTGGCTGTGACCCGTTTAAATTTTTTTACAAAATTTTAAATATTAAAACCCCGTTTAAATTAATTAATTTAAATTTATTAGGTCGAAAGGACTGCAAAACCCATCCCCCCCCCTTGTCCTGTTGGAACTGTGAGCAAAGCAAATTCTTGGAGGAATCGGAGCACAGTAGCAAGACAGAAATATATCAATTCTGTTACCATAGAAGTTCAGATAAATTGTACTGAGGACCAAGGACTTAGAGGTTGCCTCAATCGGGCCACATTCCTTGTATGTTTTTATCGATGGGTTTTTATCGATGGGTTTTGGATAACCACCTGCAATGTTTAAGTCTGGTAGTTTTGTAGCATTGTAATATTCTGTAAAGCTCACTCTGTAAAACAAACAACCAAAAAAGGGAATAATTCAACCGATATTCTGAAAGGGAAGATACAGCATTGATTTTTTTTTTCCTCTCAAACTTTCATTTATCCTGCTGCCACAAAAAGTTGAAACAGGGTTGTGTGCATGTGTGTGCAAACTATTTCATAGAAAAATGAGAACTCTAATACGTGGAATTTCTTGGGTTTTTTTTTCTCACCTTCCTTACTTTTCTTGGGAATTCCTTCCTACTTAACCAGGTGGCCAAGACATTTTGCTACTAAAGATAATTTGGAGCCACTTATAACATTCTAACTCTGAAACAACCATTATTAATTCAATTTTTTTCTCAACCTTAGCAGTTTTTAGGTATGTAGACTTCCAAAGGTGCTTTTTTTTCAAGAGGCAACTGGACTTTCTGGTTTTTCTTTGAAGACATTTCGCTTCTCATCCAAGAAGCTTCTTCAG
>JANHFL010001908.1:86445-97591 GCA_032468155.1 Oxyrhabdium leporinum | reverse complement strand
TGCACCAGTCAGCCGGACAAGAACGTAGCTAACGAAGCTCTGAGGACACTTGAGTTCCTCTGCCGACATCTGAATGCCCCACACCGAAGTCTTCGTTGGCTTGTGATTTCCAACAGGCAGGCAGTTCTATGCATTTGGGTTTGTTCCATACGTTTATTCAGGACTGTATTATTCTTTGGATGGACATTATGCTGGACTTTAGGAGAGGCCCTTGGTTTTCCTTGCCAGATTTACATCCATTGGGCAAAGGTTCCTCCTCCCTTTCTCCAGATAGCCTCTGCAACCCTGCATGTGAATTAAGGCGATTTTCAGCCAGTTGGGGAGAAGGTGATGCCATGATGGGAGCCTTTCTTGTTGCACAGAAAGGAGGAACTTCAGTGGTCTCTCTCTCCCTCTCCCTCTCGAGGCAAGAGGCTCCTCACCTTAATCTCTGGGTGATGCTATTTCCACAGAGTCCAAGCAAGGCTGCCCTCCCAGAGCAGTTGCAGGTAGCCGTGGAGCAGCTGCAGCACAAGAGGGATGGCCTAAACTGGACGCAAAGCCTGAAGTGCAGGCTAGAAGGACAGCATCAGGCCCTGGAGATGCTGCTCCAGGAGTCTCAGGCTCTCAAGGCCCAGGTGAGTTTCAGAACTCCCTTCTACCTCCCCCCAGAAGTCACGGCAGCACCTTATTTTCTCTGCCTCTGTATACTCCACAGCTCCGACAATCTAAGGCAGTGACCCAGGAGCAGGAAAGAGAGCGCGCTCTTCAAATTGAGTGGCACCAGCACATGCGGGAGCAGTTGAGGCAAGCAGAGACTTCTGTCCATATTCTGGAAAGCAGCTTGGATCTCTATAAGAAGAAATACCAAGCTGCTCTGGGCCAAGTTGGTGAACTAGAGAGTCAGATGCATCATCTGCAAGAAGAGGTGATCACTAGTCAAGTCCTCCCCTAGTGGTGGTGAGAAGCTGAGGGCAGCGGACGGAACAAGAACCTTTCTGCCACCATCCTCACCCTTAGCTGCTCTGCTGTAGGCCAGGAGGAAGGCTGTCAGGCATGCAGAGAAGCTGGACAATCCTTGGAGTAGCGGCCAAGCAGAGGACAGCCTTGGGCAGCTCAGTGCTCGGGAGATTGGCTGGGCTATGCAGCTCGCAGGCCAGCAAGACCAGACCATCCAGGAACTGCAGGAACAATTGACAGCCAGCCACAGCAAGGTGAGTCTGACCACAGCCCCTTTCCTTCCATGGGGGGAACGCTGGTGTGAACTGCAACAGATGCCAAGCTTCAAGTCTGTGGTGAAAAAAGGGCCAAGGATTTAAATCCTGGCTTTGACACAGAAATCTCGGTAGTGCTTATCCTGTGTCCTACAGTAGCCTGATCTCCTGTGAGTTCACAGTGTCTTATTTACACCCAGCCTTGGCTGCTGAGTGTGGGGCGGGGTTTGCCTTGTCTGGTGGGAAGCTGGTTGTGCCTCCTGAGAGGAGGAGGCTCCTGAGACAGACTCTGTTTCAGCTGCTGCAGCAAAAGGAAGCCGTGGCTAGCCTGCGCCAAGAGTTTGCATCCTACAAGTTGACTCACAGCTGCTCAAACACAAAGCACAGAAAAGAGATGGTCAGCCAGGCGATACTCCGACAGGTGGGTCTTGTACCAATGGTGCTGGCCAGCTGGAGCAAGCAGGGTGGGACCTGCCACAACAGGAACAAAACCTAGCTCCGTTTGTCTCGGTTGGGCTTGTCTAGAAGCTACAGCAGGCAGGAGAGGCGGGTTTGCAGCAGCAAGAGGAGGCGTACCAGGCCCTGGTACAAGAACTGAAACTGCAGCTGGCAAAGGAGGCCGAGCAGAACAGCAGGACCTTGAAAGGTAAAGGACCCATCCCTCTCCAGTCCCCTCAGCTGTTCTTCCTGCTGCAGCCAGGGATCCCAGCTGACTGAGCTGCATTTCAGATCTGGCTCGCCTGGAACTGGCTGTGCAGAGCCTGTGCCAGGAGGCAACAACAGAGCAGAGTCGGCAGCTGCGAGAACTGACTGTGCTGCAGCACCAGGCCTGCCCAGTGCAGGCCCTGCTGGAACAAAGCCACCAGCTGTGTGCACAGAAGGAATGGGTGAGTGGCTGCTGATCTGCCCAGGGATACTGGCTGGGGAGGGCTTTGCCAGGGATACATCGGCACTCACTCACGCCCCTCCTCTTCTCCATGCCACCCAGAAACCAGACAGGCTCCTTCAAAGGGCATGGGCTAATTGCAGCATCTTCTGGGTCCAGGCTCATCCCTTGAATGCTGCCTCACAGGAGGCCAAGCAAGGCCGAGCAACCTCTTGGCCTGGTGGGGCCCCAGGGCTGCAGCCGAGGAGGCCAAAGAAGCCAGAACAGCCCCGGAAGGATGGTAAGGAGGCTGGTTGCAGGTGTGTCAAGTGGAGTAGATCACACAGGGGCCAATAGGGCCAATTTGTGGGTTGCTCCTTCCCCTCCCCCATCCTTCCCCTTGCCTGATCACCAGCCAATAGGGAGAAATTCTGTTTCATACTTAACTTATACAGAGATGTTTATCCCATTCTTCTAATGCCTGGGCCAAGTGCTCCTGAAGCGCCAACAGTGGCAGGAATAAGACAAAGCTTCCAAGTTTCTGTTGGTGCAAAAAAGCTTATCCATAATTCTTACCCAATCCAAACATACTGGACCATGGGAATCCAAGGGCCCGGGCCCCCACACCCGTCCTACCCGAGCCTTTCCTTCTACTCCACAGCAATGGAGATGGCCCAGGACCAGCCGCTGGAGAGGGACCTCGAGCTTCAGCGTCTTGGGAAAGTTGGCTGCCCACTGGAGGTCCTTCTCGGAAGAGGCTGCCCAGCTGAAGCAGAGCTGGAGCAGGAAAGGTCTCTTCCCTAGGCTGAAGTAGGCCAGGTTGGGGAGGGGACTTGCCTTTGGGTGGGGGATAACCCATTGCTTTCTTCTTAGCTTCTTGGGAGGAGATGGTCTTCCTGCTGCTGCCACCACCTCTGCCAGAGTACTGCTCAAGGAGCTGATGGAGGAGCTGAACAGGTCCAAGTGGCAACCCTTGCAGGCAGCAGCCATGCTGGAGTTGAAGATGCTGCGGCAACAGGTGAGCTGTGTGAGGTAGACAGGAACGTGCTCTCCCCCTGGAGAAGCAAGAGCCCATTTCTCTGTCCCGGAAAGCACCTGCACTGGGGTGGGATTGATGACCAACTTCCCATGCAGTTACAGGAGACAGAGTGGAGAGTGCAGGCCCTGCAGGCCTGTGTGATGGAGCAGAAAGCAGAGAGCCGTTCTCTACAAGAGCAACTGACCAAGCAGACAGCTGTGTTGGGACTGGTGCGTGGATGCTTCAGCCAGGCCCGGCTGCAGCTGCAGCACCAGGCAACCGAGGTGAGCGAGCCCATAGGGCTGGGCAACTCCTGTGTCCTGGCAGTATCAGAAAAGCCACCAAACACCAGCTGATAGAAGGACCAGAGATCTCAAAACCCTTAATAGTGGCTCTGCCTTCTCCATTGCTCCCACCCCACCCAGCCTCTCTTCCAATGTGAAAGATGGTAGGTGTTCTGGAGGGGCCAAGTTTTGCCTGACCTTGCTTGGCAGGAGCAATGCTGGCAAATAAGCGTGAGGCTGCCAGCTGGCATTGCATAGAGGACGGGGGTTTGGGTCCAGCTGCCCCTTTAGTGTTGGATGCTGCAGTGAGTCTCTGTCCTCCATGGAGATTCTGAACTTCACTAGCTCCTTGCTAGCCAGAAGCAACCGTTTATCTTCCTAGCGCCAGCATGTCCTAGCTGCCCATCTCCACAGTTCCACTATTACTTGCAGCTCGGACTCCCTGCTCTTTCTTCCATGTACTGCCTGGCCCCCAGGAGGGCAACCAGGGACTGGGGAGGGAAATGACCCCTCGGCTGGCCTGTTTCGAGATCATCTCCGAAAGGAAGTAATCCTTCTTTGCCTGCTGTCCCATGCACTCCACCCCAAGAAGGCAGAAAGGAGAAATGGTGGTGGCCAGTCAAGGTCTTGTTGCTCCTTAAGGGTGGGCAGGAATCAAACCAGAAGCTCTCTGTAGATGGAGCCCCGTCCCTTCATTTCGCTCAGAGGGCAGCCGAAGGAAGGATGGCCCTGAGGAGCAGAGGGCAGATGATTTGCAAGGCCTTTTGAGGGAACGCTCTGGATCACAGCATGGCAACCAACCCAGATGGCTCTTTTCTTCACCCAGCAGATAGAATTTTTACAAATCTCCCTGGAGGCATCCCGCACTGGCCAGCACTGGCTGCACCAGGAGAGCGAACTGGTGGTGGCCGATGTTCGCCAGTGGGTAAAGGAGCAAAAGTGAGTGTTGCCCAGTCACTGTAGAGGGATGCTTCTGCCAAGTTTGCTATGTGGCAAAAAAAAAAAAAAGGGGGGGGTGTTTCTCATTTGCTTCCTCAGCAACCTTTTGTTACAGGCAGATGAATGAGAAGCTGGGCCACAAGCTCCAAACCCAGATCAAGCAAATTGCCCAGCTCACTGGCGAGAGAGAGTGAGTGAGAAAAGCTGCTCTTTGGTGCTGGGTGTGTGTGGTGGTGCTGGTGAGGGGAGCATTTGTAGGATTCCTTCACCCACCCCCCTCCCTTGGTGAAATCAGACCAGGTGCATGCTTAATTTAGGATGGACTGAAAAACAGCTATAGGTACCTTTAAATTCCAGGCACCTTTCCTTTCAGAAGCCTGCAGTGATGAGGAGAGTCAGGGTTACTTAATTGCTGGGTTCTCTGCACCCCTTCTTCCTCCCACAGCCTTCTGCATCAACTATTGGAGAGGCTGCAGGAGGACAACCGGCAGTTGAAGAACGAAGCCAACGAGAAGCACGTTGTATGTGAGCGCATCAAGGCGAGTGCCAAGAACCACCAGAGGCTGGCAGGAGAGCAGATGATGCCCAACTGCAGCCCACCTCTGATCTCCTTAATTGGCAAAGTAGCAGAGGGAGAGGGAAATTGTACAGAGCAGGGGTCCCCAACCCCCAGTCCACAGGCCAAAACCAGTCTGTTGGGAACTGGGCCACGCAAGCAATGGGCGAGCACACAAAACCATCCCCTACCCCCGTTGCCACTCCATGGGGCAAGAAAGGTTGGGAAGCATACTTTGACCTGCTCCTACAGAACCCTCTTTATTGCAGCTGACTCTTAAAACACATTGTTTTGCGCTGGAAGTGAGAGATGGGTCGCTTTAGAAGGGGATTGGAGTACTTTAGGGAGAGCAACTTTACAAAAGCCGTCTTGGTCTCCCATAACCTTATTACTTCCCAAAAAGGGGTTGCAAGGTAACTGGTGGGAGAGAATTGGGTCTCCAGCTCGTGTTTGCATGCAGAAGAGGCAAGTGGACCAGGAGAACTAGAAAGCTGGATTAGGGTGGGTTTGGTCTGGTTTCATGAGAACCAGTAAACATTGGGTGATTCTAAACATGAAGTCTCTGGTTGCAGGCTCTCCACAACAGTGATTTGGAGCCACAGGCTGTACTGCAACAACTCTGGCACATACTACTGTTGTGAACAAGTGATTCTACTCCCATTACACTCATCCACCTTTCCAGGGGCCACAGCCAGAGAAGGCAGCTCTGAAGATAAACCGTGTCCAGAAGAGCCAGTCTGCAGCCAGCAGTGATCCCTTCCTGCCGACCAGGCTTTGCTATTGAGAGAACTTGTCTAAGTGTCCCATCCGTAGCTGCTGTCATGATGTACCACTTCTAGCAGAGTGCCACCCTTGTTTGAAAAAAAGACCCAACAGCCACCAAAAAAGTCCAGGAGCAACAATGTTTATATAAACAATAAAATGATATCCTGATCTCAGCAGCAGAGACAGCGCGAAGCTATATATAATGCAAAGATGTCCATGGCTAGAGGCCAAAGCGAGCTGGGGTATGGCGAGGTGTAGCAAGCTGGCCTTGCTCCTTGCGCCCTGGTGTATAAATCTTTGTGGACCTGCAAAAAGGGGCACAAACGAAAGACTGAAGAGAGCAGACTACGCCAGGCTCGGGACTTCTCCTCTGGAAGAGGAGCTCACCAGATCATACCTGACGCTGCCCATCGGGTTACAACGCTCCTGTTCTTCTCTGCGAGCACGAAGCTGCTCTTCCGCCAGAGCCATCTCTTCTTCCATGGCAGATGCTTCTTCCTTGGCTCGCCGCCGGCTCTCCTGGAACAGAGCAAGCAGCCACACAAGATTTCATCCATCTTCTTCCATCTTGCTTTACTATGAAATGTGGCCCAACCCAGACTTGATGTCTGTATCTTGGTTGATGAGTAGCAGCATTAAAGAAGTATTTCCGAGCAAGATCTATAGCTTGCCGGAATCAGAGCCGGCTGGCTTTCTTTTGGAGCAACTACATGATCCCCCAGCAGCTCATTCTCACCTGACGAGACTTGCCAGCATGCTTGATACTGTAGAACATGGGCCCCAATTCAGCCAGCCACTCCCCGTCCACAGCTGTGACACACTGCATGTACTCCTGCAGGGCAAAGGCAGAAGTGAGGGAGCCGGTAATGGAGAAAATGGATCCACCCACATCTGCCAGCATCGTCAACTCCAGGCCCCTTTCTTCAAAGCATTCCCTCACCTTAGTGGTCATCACCAGTTCATGGTAGACGATATAGTCGGGGGTGTAGCCCATCCCAAAAAGGGAGCTGGTGGGGTGCAAGTGGCAGCGCATCCCTGTGCGGATGTTGACGTACTCCCCGATGCCCTGCAGCAGAGCAGGAAGGTCAATGTTGCCTGGCCCCAATTCATTCACAGGCTTTCAACTGCTTTAGGAAGTCAACCAGAACAGCCAGAAGATACCAGGGGAAAAGGGGGGGGGGGAGCGCTTGGATGGAAACCATATAGAAAATCTGTAATTAATCCTCCATATTGAGACAGGATCCGTGGGATTTTGGATATGTTCCAGAACATTCCTTCATGGACTGGGTCCGGGTTATCCGAGGGAACGCCTGGCAGAGAGGGCCACAGGGTCCATCTGTGAAGGGACCTATATTTGAAGGGTCCCAGGAGTTAGGCCTTCTCCGCTATGGTGCCCAATTTATGCAGCATTCCCCCCATCCCTCAAGTTAGTTTTATCTCCATTGATATACAGGGATGCCCTCAAAACCTGGTTGTGTCATCAGGCTTGGGGTCTCAGGAAACTCAGACCCTTTTTAAGGTGGCTTGGTTGTGCTGTGTGTGTGTGTGTGTGGTTTGATTTTTAATGATGAATGTTTATATTTTTATAAATTGTAACAATTGTTTTTTACATTGTGGCTTATTTTTTTATTTCCTGCTGCCGAGTCACTTCCAATGTATATACACTTGATTAATAAATAAAAAAAATGTAGCACCAAGCTTCCTTGGTGCTCGTGCTGAGCAGAATCCAGACCTGGCCTGCATCTCCTGAGGCTCACAAACAAGTGAGTCTGGCTGAGGAGGGAATGAGCTCAGCAAGTTGCAAGGCGGCCTTGCGGGGTGAAGGATAAAGCCCCTGCTCCAAATAGATGGAGGAGCAGGCTGCTAGACAAAAGGCCCTGCTCTGCAACTGGCAGAAGCAGGTGAGCCACGCAGGGAGCCAAGAATCCCTCACCTTCAGTTTTGCAGCCTGGTGAAAGTAAGCAGCACAGATGCACTTGCGAACCACATCCCAGTCGGTGCCACAGGAAGCCAGGCTCATGTGTTGCTGCACCATGATGTCCTTCAGCTGCGCTCGCACCTCCCGCACCTGGAAGGCAAGGGCCAGAGCAGGTTCAGCTCCGTTCACGGTCCTCTGCGCCTGGCGCCTCTTGGGCCGACCCCAACACCCACCTTGCGCATGGCCTTAGCATGAATGAAGTGCTCATTGCACCAGAGCGTTGAATAACTGTTATTTTTCCACTGCAGATAAACGTTCAGGTAAGTCAAGTGGTCGCTCTCGGGAACAGCAAACTTCTCTCGCACCTGGTCACTTTCTTCCTCCCGACCCTGCAGTGAGACGGCAGAAAGAAAAGTGACAGACCAGGAAGTCCATTCCTGAGAGCAAAGACCAAAAGAATCCCTGACCCACCTTTGGCCGGTAAAAAATGGCTGGGACTGAGAGCATAGAGACGATCAGCAGGATCTCAGAACTGCAGCCCATATCACAAGAAACAATCAGCATCTTGGAGAGGGCTGGATCGAGGGGAAACTCCACCATCAGACGTCCAGTTGATGTCAGACCACCTGGAGGGACAGTGATCTTCTGAGCCAAGCCCCCCAGAAGAAGCACAAGTCCCCCACATATGGGGAAAGGGTTGTTCCACCCAACCTGTGTTATCAAGCGCCCCAAGAATCCACAGCTGATACATTGAGTTGAGCATGTTGTCTTCTGGAGGGGGATCCATAAAGTGGAACTGTAGCAGGTCCTGCACCCCTAAAGACTTGAGAAGCAGCACCACATTGGCCAGATTTGTACGCTGGATCTCGGGGACAGTGGTGGTCAGCAGTTCATTCTTGTAGGCACTCTGGGTGTACAGTCTGCTCGGAAAAGAGAGCAACCACCTCAGTGGAGCAGCCTTGGCCACAGCAGGAGAACAAGATTTGGCAGCTGCAGTGCCCACTCACTGCAAGGAGACCCCTTGGATACGTACAACTCCTACCTGAAACACTGACCTGGGCCTGTCCTTCCAGCTCGGCCAGAGCGCTGGTTTGAGTTAGCCTGGCTGATTGGATAGATCTGCAGGGCATCCATGCCAATCCGTGGGTTGAAGACCTGAGACGTAACAAGTAGGGTAAGTCGGGGCTTCATCCCTAGGACCTTATGCTTTTCTTAAGCAAGCTTCCTTACCTTCAGCTTGCAATATCCAGAGTCGATCACAAACATGATCCCATCAACCGTCAACGAGGTTTCTGCGATATTGGTGGCCACAATACACTTCCTGACCCCATCTGGTGCCTGCCAAGAATCCAAGTTTCAAGATGCAGCTACCAATCCATCATCAACTGAAATGCTCAGCTTCCCCCAAGGAAAGGGCTGAGGGGGTGGCTTTTGATTCCAGCATCTTTGCTTTCAGAAGCTAAGTCCTATAAAGGCTTGAATTAGCAATCCCTTTGACTGAAATGGCCTGTATCCACAGCTGCTGAAAAAGTTTCTACTTTCTACTTCCTAAGAAAAGAAAGATATTTGACTTCTCAAGCCATGGCACAATATTCATCTACTTCCAGGACTCTCATTTTGCTGCAGATCAGGCTGCTTGCCAACTATTCTACTCATCTTGAGCTTGGGAGAAGCTACGATAGAAGGTTCAAGCTTCCAGTTACCATTGCTAAGTAAATCTGAGATCGTCACTAGTGGAAAGGCAGCAGGCTGTACCTTCTGGAAGATCTTGGCCTGCAAATCTGAGGGTAGCTGAGAGTAGATCGGTAGCACAGCCAGAGCAGGAGCGTTTTCCAGCTCTTCCAGATGTTCCACAATCTGCTCAGATGTGACCTGCAAGATGAGGTGAGACAAATATATGTGCATTAGGGGTCTGACTAGGATCTTAAACACTCCCACAGATGGACTCACCTCAATGTCCTCCTGGCCTGGCATGAAAATGAGGATATCTCCAGGGGTACTGGAGAGGTGGACCTGCAGGGCCTGCTTCACTGCTGCTTCCACATAGTCTTCTTGTGGAGTCTGAAAGAGCAAAAAGGAGGCTGACACACCCATCCAGGTGTCACCTGGATGGCCTGGTCCAAGCCTCTACTTGCCCCGTACCTTGCTAAAGAGAACGTCAACAGGAAATGTGCGGCCGGGAATGTGGAAGATGGGCACATTTCCAAAGAAAGACGCAAACTTCTCTGCATCCATGGTGGCTGAGGTAACAATCAGCTTGAGATCTGAGCGCCGGGCTACCACCTATGAAAGGACAGGATCGTTGCCAAAGAGCAATATGAAAATCCCAAATACCCCCCTTTGCAGCCACTCATTTTGCATTCTTTTTTCCTTTTGCCTAGGGAAAGTTTCAGAGTGAAAGCATTTGCTTCTTCAGGGATTCCCCACTTCCATTCCCTAACTAAAGGTATCATGGCTTCCTATGTAATAGTTTGCTTCTGCTCAGCTGCCTTTTCGCAACCCTCATTATAACAAAATGTTGAAATGGGCAGCCAATGCACTTTTAACCAATTGTGCTCACCACTAAACCTGACCCAGCAGCACTACAGAGGGTGGCTGAGGCTGGCCACTTTTACTTCAGGAGGAGTTCCTAGTCATTTGTGGAGCAAAGAATCATTCTGAAGATTGTACTAAAAACACCCTGATGGAGAAAGAGCTAAACAACAACAAACACTTATTCAGAAGGGACCTTGGAGGTCTTCTGTTCCAACCCTCTGCTCTGTACCATACTATATTTAAGAAGCAACCCTCAAAACTGTTGCTTTGAATAAGCCCACTGATATGAAGAAAAGATGCTGCCTAGGGAATGGAAAGGGAAGGAGTCTCACCCGCAGCTGTACAGGGGGTGGAACAAGAGCTTCAGAAGGGAACTTCCCTGAGCTCAAGCTGTAAAGACACTCGAGTGTATTAATGTAATCTTACAATGAAAGAGTGAGCTCATCTGGTCATGTTTCCTGTCTCATCTATCTGGTGAGGCTGACAAATCTGCTCTGAAGCTCCTATAAAGCCAGGCTGTTAGGAACAGCATCTCTAGAGGGCTGTGGGTTGCCCACCTACAGCAATACTGTGTGTATCTGCCGACCACGCTGCTGAATAGATGAAGGCTGAGTGAGATTGGCGATTACAGCCTAAGCAGATGAAGGACCTGAGTAGGCCCAGGGCCACTTTCATTGAAATACCAGCAAGGAGCTCTTTATCCCTCAGTCCTCAAAATGGATGACAGTGCTCCACGTTAGCAGCTTTTTCAACAAGAAGTCGGCCCTCAGGATAACATCAAAGGGGGCTTCAGACGTGCAATTGGAAAGATACAATGTGGGCCTCCCGTTCAGGCAGTTGTGGGCAATGCAGGATCAGGTGGGCAGCTTCTGTGCTCCAGTGAAGTGCCCACAGCCCCAAAGAGGAAAAGCTTGGGCTGCTTGCTCACAACTGCCAGACAGTCTGCCACCACCAATCAGCTGGCCACACCCAGGATATTTACAAGCCCAGCCCCCCCCGCCCCCCCTTCTGTGGGGCTGGTGATTTTCCCCTTATCTACTAAGGGTCAATTTCAACCTGGGTCCTACTAATCC
>JANHFL010001908.1:48945-68455 GCA_032468155.1 Oxyrhabdium leporinum | reverse complement strand
ATGGAATTCATTATTCCATTATTCATTATTATGAAATTCATTATTCATTATTACAGACAAGAATCCGAAACGTCTGTGTGGAAAGTATTTGACTGTGTGGAAACCAGTCTAAAATCATGCCAAAAGGTTGTGTAGCGTGAGTAGGATCACAATTCCATGGAAATTTAATTTCTACCTGGAGTCTAAAGGGGGGCTCCCGAGCGGGGCGGGCGGCGGCCCCTCGCGGCGCGGCGTGACGCGGGGCTCTTCTCTCCGCAGGGGCGTCCCCGCGGGGGGGAAGCCATGTCCCGCCGGAAACAGGCCACCCCCAATAAAGTGCGCTGTGAGTAACGGGCGGGTCTGCGGGGAGGGGGCCCGGCCCCCGCCTGCCTTCCGAGCCGGAGCAGCGCCCGTGGCCGTGGCAGCGCTGGCGGGCGGGGACGGCTGGGCAGCCCCTCCGCGTCCGCTTCCTGGGGGCCCCGGAGCCTCCGGGCCGGGAGGGCGGCCCGGGTGACGCGCCCTGCCGCTTTTTGTTCGCAGGGGAGCAGGTCTTGGCCGGGCTGGAAGAACACAAGCGGCGGGCGGCCATGAGGAAGAGCCTCCCGGGGCTGCTGGGCGTCCAGCCTGCCGTCGTGGGGCAGGAGCTGCCGCCGCCCCCGCCGGGGAGAGCCTCTAGCAGCAGTGAGTTGCCTTCGCTGGCGGTTGGGGGCACAGGGTGGCGGGGGGGGGGCTGCGCCCTGCCGGCCCTCCTTCCCTTCCGAGACACGGCTTGCGTTTCAGGTGAGAGCGAGGAGGAGACCACCCAGGACGAGGCCTCTTCTCCGGCTTCTGAAGAGGACGGAACAAGCGGGGCTGCAGTGAAAAAGGAGCAGGGGTTGGCGGAGCAGCATGGGGAGGGCAACCCCGGGATCCAAGCTCAAGAGGCAAGTGCTCCTCCCCTACCCGGACTGGCCAGCCAAGACTTGATGGAGCAGCTCTGCTGTTCCATCTTGTTCGTACCGTAGGCTGCATGGCTTGGGTTTGGGACTTTTGCCTAAGCTATGAAAGCATGAGGTCTGCCTTAAACTATTAGTCCAACTTGCTGGAACCAGATGGAAAAACCCTTCAAATGAGGTTGGGAAAAAGAACATCCTGCCTTTCAAAGCTTGTGAGCTGATGCCGTTGATGTATGTGCAGTTGATCACTACAGGACAGACCACAGATTAAGTGTCTTTTTTTCTGTTCTACTTAGTCCAGACCAGCAGCAGAACCGCATGTCATACTTATAGGAGCGGGTATGATCCTGCCTGGTTTTTTTCATCAGTCTCCTCTCTCTTATAGATGGGATTCAGCACTAACCCAGATGCCTTGATGGGACTCTCTCGCTGTCCTCTTTGTCAACTAGAATGTGGCAGCAGGGAACAGCTTGTGACTCACGTGTACCAGGTATCTATCTGGAGGGGTCCTGAGGCCATTCTGCCAGCTGACTGCCCCGCCCTTGCTTCTCTCCAGACTGAGCTTTCTCATCCTGGTTGGGAAAGATGTAGTGTTTGTGGGATGCCATTTCACCAGCCATCTTAGGGAATGCCTTGTGGGTGTCTCTCCTTCAGTCCCAAGGAAGAGGGATTTCTTCCATGGCTTGGCTTCAGCCTGCCCTTGTAGGGACAGGGCAGTTGAGCCTTTACCTCACAGCCCGGCCTCGTTTGCAGCACACAGCGGCTGCAGTCAGTGCCAAGAGCTACCTGTGTCCTGTCTGCAGCCGAGCACTCAGCTCCCCAGGGTCGCTGGGTAGGCACCTCCTCATCCACTCTGAGGACCAGCTGTCCAACTGTGCAGTATGCGGGGCGCATTTCACCAGCCACGCCACTTTCAACAGGTGAGAAACTGCGGCAAAAGGAAGTCGGAAGTCTTATTTTGGTGGTTCTTGGCCACTGTGACCCAGATTGCTATAGCATACCCTTGTGGAGCCTTGGTGGAAGGTGGAAAAGCAGCTTCGCCCGAGAGATCTTTTGGCTTCCCAGAGATTCATGATTTTTCCCCAGACACACAGGCTGACTCAAGAGAGTTCTTCTTGCCTTCGCTGATTCTCTCTCTTTTGTAGTGAGAAGGTACCGGAGGTGCTATCTGGAGATTCCCTGCCTGCTCCTCCCCAAGAGGGTTCTTCTAGCACCGAAGAGAAAGCTGCTGCTCTCGGCCCTGCTGTGTATCCTGCTGGCCTCCTCCTTGTGTGCAACAGCTGTGTGGCTTACCGCAAACTTCTGGAAGCTCAAGCTCCAGGGGTGCGCAAGTGGGCCTTACGGCGGCAGAACGAACCTCTAGAGGCAAGGCTGCAGCGTCTAGAACGAGAACGTACAGCCAAGAAAAGCCGTCGGGACAATGAAACACCAGAGGAACGAGAAGTGAGGCGCATGCGGGACAGGGAGGCTAAGCGCCTGCAACGGATGCAGGAAACAGATGAGCAGCGAGCACGCCGCCTGCAGAGGGATCGCGAAGCTATGCGTCTCAAACGTGCCAATGAAACCCCTGAGAAGCGACAGGCTCGCCTCATCCGAGAACGCGAAGCAAAGCGACTCAAGCGGCGGCTAGAAAAAATGGACATGATGCTGCGTGCTCAATTTGGCCAGGACCCCTCGGCAATGGCAGCACTGGCTGCTGAGATGAACTTCTTCCCACTCCCTGGGGGAGGCATGGAATTGGACAGCCAGTTGCTCAGCAAAATGTCCTTTGAGGAGCCAAGCCCCAGCACACTGCATTGAATTCTTCTCCTATGAGCTCTTCGGACTGGGTCTTTTTGCTGTGCCAGCGGACCTGGAATGCGGCCAGCAAATTGCTTCTGCTCTATGGGTGCTACAGGTCCCAATGAAAACGGTGGGTTGCAGGGAGGAGAAAATAAATTGCCTGTATGTGTTCCATGCTCCTGGTCTTGTGTGCTGGTTGCATTAGTGTGAGGAGGCTGATAACTTTTGGGACGCTCAAGACTACATCTTTCCTCCTCTTGGCTGCACACCATCAGTAGTCTTTGTAGTCTGCTCTATTTTTCACATCCATAGCATTACAGGAAGAAACACTACCTGTACAGTTTTTTTTAAATCCTACCTTGCAAAACAGGTGTCCAACTCAAGGCAATGCGCATACTTAATATTCCTGCCTATTTTCCTCACAACCCTGTGGGTTGGGCAAAGAGTGACTGGCCCACAGTCGTCCAACCAGCTTTTAATTTTTGATAAGGTAGACACATCATGACATTGGAACATTTTTCCCCAGACTTCATTGCTGCCTACCAAGTGCTACTATGCAGCATTTTTTTTGATGCTGGTTCCTTTATTATTGACAGTTAATTCTGAAAGGCACAAGTAATCCACAACACTTCAGGATCCTCACTGACTGGCCTCTATTATTAGATTCTTATTTAATTGTAGCCAATTGACTTCGATTACTTGTTTGCAGAACATTTCCTTTTTCAGTTATTGGAGTAATATCAATGTAACACAGGTGCTTGTTTCTTCCTCCAGTTTTAAAACTCATCTTCCCATCTGGTCTCTTTCAATAAATATCCAGCATATAGGTTTAATTAGGGAAGAGTATACAACCTTGTCTGTCTCCTTGATGTGTAGCTGGTGTCTCTCCACATTCTATCAGGAATGTGGCTTCCTGACCGTGTAAATTTCATATGAACACTAAGATGTTCTGGCATTCCCTTTTTCCTAAGCACACTCCACAGTTGGCCAAAGGCATCCCTGTAATCAACGCACACCCCAATTTCTTTTTGATATTGATCCATTATTTAGTATGGATCAGCAATGTTTCTTCTGCCTTTTCTAATGCAAGCTTGAACATCTGACATTTCCCTCTCCATTCAGAGCTCTAATTTGTTAAATAATCCTAATGTTAAATGTGAAATTAAGAATACTGTGCAACCGTTTGCACTACTAACTCCTCTCTTTGGTACTGGTGTGTAGAATGAACTCATCCAACCTGGTGGTCACTGTGGCATTCTCCAAATTTGCTGTAGTTCAATTAAAATCTTTACTAATTGCTCCCAATTTAAATCCTCTAATCCCTAGCAACTTAAATCAGTACTTTAGCACTAGAGGTTCTTGTAAATAGAGAATATCTTCTCAGATGGTAATTATCCTTACCAAATAGAATTTCCTTCCACTTTTGCTTGATAGTCTTTTGAATTATTACTGTTTGTCAACTGTATCTTTAAGCAAATCAATTTGAGGTTGAAACTTTGAGGTAAGAGATCTTTTGGAAAATATTCTTTGTTTTTGCATGTCTATTTCATCAACATCTTTCACAGATGTGATACAACTAACAAATCTCTTAAATTCTTTCACGAACTTTCTCAGGTTCAGATGCCCTTGCAATTTCCCCTGTCTATACTGACATTCATCTTACTTTCTTCTGTTGTTTAATCTTTGGCAGGCTTTTTTCACATTAATCCTTAACAACTTTGACGTCATTACACAGTTCCTCTGGCTTCTGGGCAGTAAGGTCTTCAAAACAATACCTCACATTGTCCTTGAAAAGAGTGGATATATGAAAAGCAAGCATATATTTTCTTTAAGGTATGACCAGATAATCTACTGTCTAGCATGTTTTGGTTCACAATCTGAGATTTAAGCTTTTGGTTTTTCTTTTGAATCCTAAATGCTTTGGCATTAGCTACAGTCTAAAAAATTCAAACATGTCATGAACCAACACTCTGACAATCTTTTAAAACAAGTGAGTTTTGCTGGCTATAAGAAAAATCCCCAAATCCATCTTACAGCAATGTCTTTATTAGGCCATCACACAAATATGCAAACTTTTAAGAACGTTTAAAAACACTGTTGTTTGGGGACAATCCTAAGTGCTGTCAGTCTTAACATATTACTTGTTAACAGAAAAATAAGCTTAGAGAACTGCATAGGTTTTGATGAGCTGCTTCTGTCCATTTTGACGATATCAGCACCAGTCTTCCTTTTTTTCACACTGAACACAGACTGTATAGTCAGAAGACAGCAATAACCAGTGAATGTCTTTGGCATCCATATGTCACATTTGAAGACCAGCTGTTATTACCAATATGGGGGAAACAATGAAAAATTATTGAAGGAGAGTTCTACATGATCTGTCCCTGTGCAGCACCCTGTTCTCCATTAATGCATCTACTGTGAATATTACTAACAGTCACATTAAATTGTCAAAATGATGCTGAGATATAGTTGGCGTTCCAGTCCTTACCTTCTGGGTACTATTTGCTCCATAAGGTAAACAACAGAAAGAGATAGCAAAAGAAAAACTATTGGCATATAATTAGGTACATACATGTGTGTATATGAGTGCACATGCATATATATGTGTGTATGCCATTTATAGCCAAGTTAAATGGAACAAATTTGAAGAGCTTAACAATAAAAATACAGCCTGCATTTATAGCAATATTAAATCATAAAACAGGAAAAAGGATCTCACCCCAAATACAAATATACAGTACATGTGGATTTATTTAAAACAGATACAAAAAAGCACAATAAAATAGATTATCCTCCTTAGACTATAAGGTGGCATTAAAGATCAGGGAGGAGAAAAGCAGTTGGGGGTTTGGCTAGTCCTAAGGCGTTTGCCAGTATATCGCTGGCTAGAGTGTAAAAATAATGATTGGTTGTAGGGCTGCAACATGTACAATTCTGGTGGCACACAGCATCCAGTCCTCGCCAGCTAAGGTGCTATCTATGGAAAAGGTCCCAGGAAGGAAGAGGGACCCTCAGAGGAGTTTCTTTTGGGCCTGCCCTGGCCCCATCATGATTGGTAGCAAAAGGCTTCCCCTTTCACGAGCCCTTCAGAGAGCTCTCTTTAAAGGTAAGGTGCCCTTGAAGAAAGGAGCAACTGAAGCAACTCCCAAGAGGAAAGGGCATCTAACAAATGACCTATCAGAGATGAATTGTTCTTAGGGTTCAGGGGCAACAGGACAGCCAGGAAGATGCCAATCCCACAGTATTGGGTATTAGGAAGCCTCCCCTGCAATTGCTAGAATTGGGCACAACAACTTTCTGTAGTGTCACATGAGAGAAATAGCTTATTGCTCTTAAGTAGCTGGCTCTCTCAGGTCTCTGGGCCTCATGGAGTAATGACTAAAGAGACACCTGCAACTTGTAACTGTCTTGTCAACTTGGAGACATGCCTCTGAAAACAGGACGGCGAGCAGTCTGCCATATAGACACAAACAAAACTTTGGACCTACATGGCCGAGCTGTCCAAAATTGAGGGGTTAAGTTTCAACAATTATGGACAACTGACATTGCAACCTGGAGACAGCTACCCATTTTGAGGGAAAGGATTAAGCTTGTTTGCAGCCATGAAATTACTGCCCCTTTATCTGGCATCAGACAGGAGAACTCAGCACAGAGACTAGTCAGGAGGCACATGAAGGAAGTTCAGGGGACCCTGAGAGGAAGTTAAGAAAGGCAGATATGTTGGACAAAAGGTGGCTAGGAATAGTGCAAAGTGCCAGGGTCTTTGGGACAAAACAGCAAAGAACCCAGCAGAGAAAGCAAGGTCACCTTTCATCTAGAGTTAGGGATGGGCTGATGTAGAAACTCAGCACCCTGATCTAGCAGAATTGCCAAGCAGTGGAACTGAAGCCGCACTGGATCAGAGAACATCCGTGAGAAATAAGCCAAGGTACCCATTTAGAATGATTAGAAGGGGTGGTTGTAACAGATGTTTTGGAGGGAGATTTTGTCATCATTACACCAAACTAGGCAACGTAGTAAACCTCTGCTTAGAGCTAAGAGCACAGTAACAAGACAGGAAGATGCTCAGCATGGCACCATGAAATGAGGCAATTCTGCATCATTTTCAGTGCAACAGACTTAAAACTGTTAGCCACTTGCCGTTTTTTACTTAACTGTTTGCTAACATACAAAAACTTTATAATATCTACTTCCCCTTTCTAGTCTCTGTTGAAGCCAGCAATTGATAAAGGGCACTTTCCTCAACCATAGCCTTTGTATGCCTGCAAAAACAGCAGCTATACAGTTAAACCCTGTCTCAGCAATGGATGTTTGAGAAAGTACTGGCAGCCAAAGCAGAAATGGAATGCAGCTTTCATGGAAGAACAGTATTACCTGGGCAGGGATGTTATAGCAGAATGGATGTAGAGCCAGCAAACTAAGGGGTCTGCCAATAAGCACAAATCCTTGTTCTGCTTCTACTTCCCCTCCTATTAAAAAAGGCCTTAGCTCTATGTGGCAACAGTGTTACGAAACTATGCACTGGGTAGCAGATTTGCTGAACCGGATTGCTAGATGCTTCTTCTCAATACAGTAAGATATACAAATATCTCCCTGAGGAGACGCAGAGACTCCCAAACTGGACTACCGCAATGCCCAGACCAATTAGTCAAAATATCTTGACCAAGACCTGAGCAGAAGACTGGACAATTCCCTTAGCCCCCACACTGACACACTCTCTCTTTCTCTCTTGGTGAAAGCATCTTGCTACCTACGAGCAAGTGTCCAATTAAAGTGCTTGCATCTTAAGGGACCTGGTTATCCCTCTCTTCATCTCACCTTGCAGAAAGCAGGGGAAGATGGGAAGAAGTTCTGCCGGTAGAATGGTTTAGGCACACAGCTGGAGATCTCGTGAGTGTCAAGAGAAACTGATTAGTGGCCAGACTATCCAGCATGGCACTGGTTCATCCACCACCAGAACTCACTTCCCTGCATTTGAGCGACCTTCTATGGACAACTTGACTTCCTGGGGAATAAATGAAGGGCGAAGCAGGGATAAACGAGGCTCCTCCACTAATTTTTGAAAGCTGGGACCTGCCCAGCCATATACAGAAATGGGTTCCAGATAGGGGGATTCCTGGGATAAGCCTAGCACTCCTACTCTTCTCTGTAATGGAGTCTTCTCCCTCACCTGACCTTGTGGCTCCCGAAGGATTAGTCCACTCTGCTCTGGCTTCTCTTGGATAGTGCCCTGCGAACTACTTTGTGGAACCAACTTCCCATTCAGGCTTTGTAAACTGATGGAAATGCAAACATCTCCCACCTGAAGTTTATGACAAGGGAGGGAGAAAAGTCGAGCAGTCCTCTCTGGGCTGCATGATGACCACCCTTGACCATACACAAAGAAAGGGTGCTCAGGGGGAACATCAATGGTCACTTTGCTCTGCTGCTCTCCAACTACAAAATGTAGCATTACAAAGCCCTGCCAGGGGCTTTCCTGAATGTCCACCACTGTGCTGGAATCGATCTTGAGGCCGCCACTCACCTCTGCACTACGCACAAAGTCTTGGGTTTGAAGATCCTCGACTCGCTTGAGCTCTCCAGTAGCCAACTGAATAATAGCTCCTTTCATGAAGTGCGAGGGCAGGTGGCCCTGGGAGTGGGCAAAACCTTCCGGCTGCATCTCTTGGGGTGGTATGTCAGGGCTGACTCTTTCCAGGCCCTCCTGAACTGTAGGCTGAAGGGGCCCTAAGACTAGTTTGCCATTGACCAGAGTCAACCTTTTGACAGTTTGTCTAGAATAGAGTTGCTTCTCGGGAGACTTCACAGACAGTCTTTGCAAATGGCTCTTCTCAGCAGTAACTTGTATCACGTTTCTCCCTGATTCCTCTTTCTGCTCTGCAGCATTATGGTGAGACAGGTTAAGGGGGCTGAAGTTATCCTTTTGCTGAGCAGAACAAATAGGATATTCTGAAAGAACTCCCACTACTCTCTGCACTTCTAGGTCTGGGGTACTTGGCTGAGATGGCACCGATACCTCCATTCTCAAGACTGGAGTACTTCCACTGTACTCTTCAGCAGTCCTTGGCCACTGCCCTTCAGCTTCGCTCTCCTTTGCCCCCACAACAGACCTTTGTGGCCCATTCATTGTGAATCTTTTGGGATCAAGCTGCTTCTCCTGCAAAGATTGGTCTGAGTTCAGACCAACGGCAGCCTCAAATGTTGAGTAACCTGCTGGCACACGGGACATCTGGTAATAAATTGGAATCTGACCCTGTGAAACATCCAGAAGGTGGCCTCCGATATGAGGCTGCAAAGGGCCTGAAGGTGAAACACAGGCAGGTTTGCCAAAAGTGTGGGTCGCCTGTGAGGGACCCGAGTCATTGGACAGGAGATTTGATGCGTAGGGCACAAAGTGAGGGACATGAGAGGTGGTGAGACCACCTGAAGAAGACAGCAAGTGGCTGGGGAGGAAGCCATGAGGCACAGCGTAGGGCAGTGAGTAATGCGACCCTACAAACTGCAAAGGGCTGGCAGGGAGCTGCGTGTAATGGATGGGCGGATAGGGGACTGCTGGATGCTGCCGCTGGTGCTGGTGCAGCAACTGCGAGGTCAGGCCGTAAGCAGCAGGCAGCGGGCTCACGTTCACCACCGGGGCGAAGGTGGTCGGGGGCGCGGCCACCTTGTACAAGCCGTACTGGTCCACGGTCAAGCTGCCCAGAGTTTCGCCGGGGTGGTCGCCGTCGCCGGGCTCGCTGTAACGCGAAGGCGCGCGGCCCGGTCGGCCTGCCGCCGCCTGAGGCCGCTCCGACGAGGCCTCCCCCGCCGCCGCCTCGCGCTCGGCGGACCTGGCCGGCTCGTCGCCGTCGCCCCCACTGGCGGACGCTGGCAGCTCTCGCTTCTTGGGCGGGAGGCGGCCCTGACCGCGTTCCTGGGACGCCCGCATGGCGCTCGCTGGCGGAAGGGGGAGGGGGCTCACCTGCGGAGGCAAAGAAACCAGCAGTGTTAGAGGCTCGGAGGCCTGGGGGGCGGATGCCCGGCGCCCCCTTGGCTCACCTGCCGTCTGGGTGCCCGCCTGCCGCACTTCTGCTGCCGCCACCGCCGCCGCCGCCTAGCCCGGGCTCCATCCCGCTGCCGACCCGGCCCCGCCCTCCGCTCTCTCGGCGCGCCGGAAATGCTTCGGATGTGATGCCAGCGAGGCGAGAGAGGGCGCGCTGCGATGACGACACTCCCCAGCCGGCGGTCGCCGTAGCAACTCCACAGGAAGCAGCTGGGACGTGACGCCACCGCCGCGCGCTGGAATCTCGCTCGCCGGGGCCGCGATTTGCTTCGAGTAGCCGACGAGCTGCTCCGGTTCCCCACGGGATGAAGCCCAATCAAGCCGCCTCTCATGGCTTAGTTCCGCTCCTAAGCTGAACTTTTCGTAACAGTCTCGCACCGCCTAAGGCCGCTGCGAGCGCCCCCCACCGCCCCCCATCCCGGCGAAGGGCAGCTCTGGACAAACCTTCCGTGCCAGCGGTAGACACGCGCAGCCGCCGCCGGTCTCGAACCTCGTCTAGACGTTTTCCCGTCCCCGCGGCACCTTGCCTGGGAGGGAGCGTTCGGATCGGGATTTCTCGCGCCTTGGCCAACGGGCTGGAGGCTGCGCTCGACGCCCGAACTTTTAACCGTAACGCCGTTGCCCCCCTCCTCCCCGAGGGACCTGTTCCGGAGGGCGGGGCCGTGCGCGACGCTTCTTCACACTAGCGCAGCTCCCATTCTTCCCGCTTCACAGGCGCCCAGGAAGAGATGTGCCCCCCGGACGGAACCTTCATACTCGTCAGCGAGTTCCAGCCGGGCGGTTATGGCCGGCGCGACAGCCGCGGTGACTCGACAGGCGTCTGACGTCATCAGTGCCTGCCGCGGAGCGGTCTTCGTGTTCCCCACCTCGGACGCCTCCGCTTGAGAAACGAGTCCTGCGGGTGGGTGCCGCAGTCGGGCGCGCAGCGAGAGTTGCCGGGGCTCCGAAAACGGGTCATCCCGGGGGCCGCCCGCCGAAGAGTCTTAGCGACAAACCGCCGCCTCCAGACGTAGATAAGCCAGCAAGTACCGGCCGCAGAATTCCTCCGCCTGCGGTATCGGTGCTTTGGTTCCGCCGCCGCCATTTTGGATGCCAGGCTCTTGCCGCTGTCGCCGCCATCGCTGCAGGGACCCGGCCCGGTGAGTATGCGCTCGGGGAAAGGCGGGGGACTGGGACTGAGCTCTTCCCCGCCCCGCCCCCTCAAGGCGTCCGGTGCGTCTCGAGTCCCCTCTCGCGACTGGCCGAGGTTTTCCCGGTGTCTTGGCCTGGCCGTTTTCCGCAGGGGAGGCCCGGGCTCGGCTCAGCCCCAATACCGTCTCCAGCCGTCGTGCCCCGGAGAGCCGCCCCGGCCCCAAGGACGCAGCCCGGGCCCACCTTCGCTGTCCCGCTCGGGGAAACCCGGAACGACGGCTTTGCTTGGCGGGCGGCTCTCCTCCGGATAGTCGGATAGCTATGAGGCCATCAGCGGCTTTCGACACTGGGGCCGGCCCCGGGGATTTTTCTCGGAGGAGAAGCAGTTTGTGTTCTTTTTGATCGTGTTCACCTGAGTGGCCATTTTCCAAGTTAGAGTGCTCTGACTTTTTTCCTCCTCTTAGTGGTTCAGTCTCAATCATTCTGATTGCCTTCTTCCAGCTCATTCCTTTTTCCAAGATCTGCATGTAGCATTTCAGAGCAGTTGATTAGCTATGAACCTGAAAAACTAAGACCCACAAAGAAGGGAAGGGAAGGAGTCCCTTCCAAAACTTTGAAGATAAAAGGAAACAAACAGGGAAACAGAGGTCTTTCAAGTGCAGCTCTGAAGTTAAATGTTACTATTAGCGTATTGACCATGGGTAAATACCTGCCATGCTTTTGGTTAGCACTTCTATTGATCCTGCTATGTGGGAGCATCTTGTGACAAAAGTTAATTTTATTTGCAATATTGGATATTGTGATGTGAGTATTAAGATTCTCCTCGCTCAGATATGTATGATTTGAGCATTCTCTTGAATTCATGGCTCTTGTTAGAATAGCAACTCAGGCCTATGGCTGGCTGAGCTTTTACCTACCTTCAGCTGGTACCCCCAGTTGCCATTTTTGGGGACAGCAGTAATTTCCTCATATTATCTTGTGTTTTTATTACCACAACACACACTATATGAGGCCGCCTTTGATGATAATTCAAGAATTGAATTAGTCCAGAATGCAACACCATAGGTGATAGCAGGGCCTAGTATAATCTGAAGTTTCCATAACCAGTTAACCTTTAAGGCCAGGACTCCTAGGTACTCCTCCAATTTGAATCAGCCCATCCTGTGCATTCATGTCCATACCCCTCATAGTATTGGAAAGCGGGGGCAGAGGCAGATCTCAGTTGTGGCCCCAATATAATTGAACAGCCTCCCCCCTCATTCGCATTTGTCCCACAGCCATGAAGAAAATATGTGCTGCTGAGCAAATCAGACATTCTTGCTTCCATCTCTCCTTCTATACCAGCAGCCCCCAACCTTTTGGGCAGCTGGGACCGGTTCTATGGAAAGAGGTTTTTCCATGGACGGGAGGAGATGTGGTTTCACATACTGCCTGCATCCCGTGGATGAGGCTTCATTTGTTTGCGCAGACTGGTTTCTGGCTTGCCGTGGACCAGTGCCAGTCCACGGACTAGGGGTTGGAGATCCCTGTTCTGCACAATTGTCTATAGTAGATCATTTAATTTGTTCCTTCACAGAGGTTTTTTTATGTTACAGTGTTGTTAGTTTGCTTTCTTCTCCAACTCAATCTTAATGTAATACAATATAATAAATCCTAAACTAATCTCAACAGAATAATTCTCTAAATTTTCATGTTGTGGAGAGAAAAGCTCCTAGGAATGTGTATGATATTTTTCAGGAGCAAAAAGGGAAGTTTGTCATAAGCAAACTTCTCTGAAAGGAATTTGTATCTGAAAAAAATTGCCTGTATCTTTGAAAATGGATGTTGTAAAATACTATCCGGATTAGTTCATCACAGCACATTGCTGGTTTTCATCCATGGTTCAGTGAATATATAGCATGCTACAACACCAAATAAATCATAGCATAACTTAATACATTGTGTGAAGCATCCTGCTGACTGATTTTGTATCCTGTTTTTCTTTGGTGAGCTCAAGATGGTACATGTAGGAGTCTCCTTTTAATCTTTCCCCCAAGTGACCATCTTGTGATATTGATTAGGCTGGAAGAGTAACAGGATCAACGCCAATGAATGCAATCCATGGTTGAATTACAGAACTTTAACCTGGGTCCCCCAGATTATAGATTCAACTACCTTTCAGCGTGAATATTTTGGATTAATGCAATCAATTAAATCACAGCCATAGAAGTTATATTTTTGGGCGATGCATGAATCCAGCCCTAATAACACATTTGTATATAGGATTCCCATTACATCTTATAGAAGCATTACTGAAAGTTCACCAAGTACACCTTGGTGTACCTTCAGTAATGCTGCATCAGCTGAATGGCTCCCTAAGTCACACACTGGATCTAAATAATGAAAATAGTTTGGAAGACTGCTAATGCAGATGTCTTTGAACAATCCTTTTTGACTTCTGTTAGCAGAGCGCTGTCCACGAGCAATGGGGAATACATTTTAGATTTGTAAATCTTAGATTTAAGATTTTGGAAGGGCCAGTCCTAACTCTAAACAAAACTTTCTTTTGGTAGCTGGGGGAGGGAATGGTTTGATAATTAACGTTTTTGGATCTCATATCTGTCTTCACTCATACTGAAAAACAGTGTGATAAGTTTGCCCTGATGATCTGAAGAGATTGGACAGGGTACTGAGAGAACGTAGATGTATATAAAGAAGCATGCTTGGAGAACATGAAGGAAACAAGTGAAATTGAGTAATAATCATACTTGTATTGATGTTCGTTTAGATTTTAGACAAGATTTCTGTAATTCTGTAGTTTGGTTAACATTGATCTAGAAAAATTGCTGGACAAATCACAGATAATTTGTAAAAACCACAAAGAAGTAACAACCATTAGAATAGCCATCCCAAAGGTGCTTGATGGGTTATTAAGTGAGAACCTCATAGAGCCTTGACTTTGGACTTCCTGCCAGTTTCCTAATTGACTTTGTTTTTGGGAAGCTAGCAGGGAATATCAGAAATCAAGTAATTGTGGCTCACTGCAACGTGATAGTTGCAAACTGGGGGCGGAGTGCCCAGATTGCAATGACACGATCACAGAGACCCTGCAGTGGCTGCAACTCCAATCACTGGTAATAACTACCAGTGATAATTTGGTATTCGAATAGTCGCTGAACAAGTGTTCCTAACCTGAAGACCAACTGTATCCGTCTGAAACAAACATATCCATATTTTGCTGTGCTGCTGTGAATACAGCATTGTTGGTTTTTTTTTTGCTTTTTTTTTTTTTTACAAGTAGGAATTACAGATACATTCTGTTTTAATTCTAGGTGGTATTCTTTGTCAGTAGTAGAGATTGTTATTTCCACACATCCGCGGGTTGCACTCTATAGAATAGTCTGAGACTGCGGGTTTAGGACAGCAGCCCTGAATTAACCATAAGAAATACTGGAAATGGAGACAAGATTACCAAAGAGGTTGTTACTTGGGAAACTCTGCCACAGTCAAATATCTGCAGCCATTGATTTAATGTATTTTCCATTTATTAGAGGATGCCAGCCCCCATCAGACTCCGGGAGTTGATCCGGACCATCCGGACTGCACGCACACAGGCAGAAGAAAGAGAGATGATTCAGAAAGAATGTGCTGCCATCCGATCATCCTTTCGAGAAGAGGACAACACATACCGCTGCCGGAATGTAGCTAAATTGCTGTACATGCACATGTTGGGCTATCCTGCCCACTTTGGACAGGTGAGCCACCTTCTTTTAGAATGTTAAACAGGTGAGCACTCACCGTCCTTGAACTGTAAACCCTGGACATGCAGCATTTGCATTTGATGAGCAGCTGAGCACCTTACAAGTTTTATCCTTCTGAGAGTGGGAGACAACTTCTGGAAACTCCTGCAGGAGAGGGATATTAGAGAGGAAAAGGTTCTCAGTTTCCATTGATGGCCAAAAAATCAATCTCCACATTATACAGCGGCATGGATTTTCTTTCATGGCAGACCTTGTTACTTCAGAAAAATAGGAGAATGGGTATTATTCAGGCAAAAGGCCCTTTCCCAGGTTGGTGTCTTCCAAATAAGACTTCGGGTATTAAGTCAGCTTTGATCTAACTTGGAGCAAATAGGTCACCCCTCCTGCCCCCAGATGTGAGATGATGTACCTTTACCTATTCCTCATGCCATACCATTCTGCAGAATTTATCAAGCACATTGAAACTGGTCTGCAATTTGTGTAATGGGGGAGCAGAGGCAGCTGCAGACGCCATCCATCATTACATAATTCTTCCCCATGTACATGATTTTCCTATTGCCTGATTGGTGTGGTTGCTCCTTCAAAACTGCTCATGGAGCGCACAGTGAACCTACCCTGAAGATAGAGAAAACCTGCATTGAAGCTGCAGATTAGACTTTTAAACCACGCCTGTTTAGTCCTGTCAGCCTCATTGCAAAACTGCATCAGTATGCAGTTAAGGTAACTTAAAGCTTTCTCATTTAATTTCTCCAAATCCTCTTTTAAGATGGTTCTCAAAGTGCTTTAAAAATATTTGAGATCCTGTGAGCCCAAGGGCAGAATGGGTAATTCACATTTCTGACTTAGTAATCTTGATGTGGATATAATCATGCTATGCAATAGATTTTACTTTTTCTTTGCTTGATGACCGCTTTTCTAACATCCTGTGGGTTTTTGTTTTGGACATGGGGGGAATTGACATCCATGCTTGGTTTTCGTTTTTGTAGTTGTGTTTTGAAAAGTAATAAAAGTGAGCTTTTTTCAATGTTATAAACTGTACTTGCCCTAGAATAGGGTTTGAGCTAGCAGATTACCGTTGGTTGGTCTGGGATTGTTCAGTTTTAATTATTGAATGTTTTTATTGAATGTTGTGAGCTGCCTGGGATCTCCATGTGAGAGAGGTGGCCATCTATATAACCTATATCAGTGTTGGCAAACGTTTTCGGCACCAAGTGCCGAAACGGGAGCACGCGAGGGGGGGGGGAAGCACCGGAAACTAGAAGAGCAGCTCCCTAGTGCGCGCATGCGGGAGTGCTGAATACCAGAAGAGCAGCTCTCTGGTGCGCATGTGCACACCGGGAAGCTAAGCTTCCGGTTTCCGGCACACGCATGCACGCCGGCCACCTAGTCTTGTTGTTTCAGGCACGCATGCACCGCGTGAACAGCTGGCCAGTGCGCATGCACATGCCAAAAACTAGAAGCTCAGCTTCCCGGCACATGCATGTGCTCCAGGGAGCTGCACTTCTGGTATCCAGTGCTCTCACGTGCACGAAGACCAGAGAGATGGCTCTGCGTGCCACTTCCAGCACGCATGCCATAGGTTCGCCATCACGGACCTATATGCATGCATGAATACTGTAGGAATCTACAATCTTTTTTATTGGTTTGCCAGGGCAAGGGAGGAGCATGTGGAATTGGAGATGGCTATAAGCATTTCCATTCATTTGCAGCCCAACTGACACTCAGCGTTATCCTTTTCTAAGGGGAATCTTGGTTTTTGGTCATTGCTGCCCTGTAGACACAGATTTTATTTCTCCAGCAGCTGAGGCTGATCTAGGCTTTGGAAACAAGAGTATCAGGCAGCCAATATTCTCCCAAGTTTATTCACAGCCTTGAATTTTTGGGTGGAGATCACTTTGGCCATGTAAAGATCTTCCTGTAACAAAAATGCTAAATTGGGCTTCCACTGTCCCCCCTTGCAGCTGGAGTGCCTAAAGCTGATTGCCTCTCAGAAATTCACAGACAAGCGCATTGGATATCTTGGAGCCATGTTACTCCTGGATGAGAGGCAGGATGTTCATCTCCTCATGACCAATTGCATCAAGAAGTAAGGCTGCTTGCTTTCCTGGGACTGAGGGTGGAAGTAGGAAATCTTGATCTAGTGCTTGGGACTTGATTCTGAGCAGTCTGTGTTCTCCTACCTCAGACAGAAAAGAGAAGCGTTCCTGCATAGGATGTAAGAGACAGCCAGGTAGTTGAGTTGAGCTGGGATAGAGCACAAACTTCCCACTCGCGACATGTAGGTGCCTGGTGTGTCATTATGTGCACAAGGTAGCTTGGCATTCAGACTAGTGATTCTTGGCCAGAGGCTTCCAGAGACTTTAACTCTCTTGGTTGAGAAACTATTTCATTTGCAGTGCACACACAGTTGAGTTTAGCTGTCCAGAAACAACATCTGATGCACTTCCTCCATGGTTCTTGGCCTCTTCCTGGTAGTTCCTTGACCTGTTGCTTTCTCCATCTGCAGTGACCTTAATCACAGCACACAGTATGTGCAGGGCTTGGCACTCTGCACCTTGGGCTGCATGGGCTCTTCTGAAATGTGCCGGGACCTTGCTGGGGAGGTGGAGAAGCTTCTGAAGACTTCTAACTCCTACCTGAGGAAAAAGGTATATCACTGAGAGACTAAGTGGTGTTTTTCTGCCATTAGTGGCTGGTGAAATTGTCTTTCTTCTTACATGCAGACTTTGACTTACTTCAACTGTCAGGGGAAGGAGGCTGTGCTTATGGGAGCATTTCCCTAGTTGTTGCCTTTCTCCTGGCTTTGTATATCTCCTATTCTTGCAGGCTTCAAATGTTTCTGTCCAATTTTGTAAATTCCAGAATTTGAATAAAATCCAAATAAAATAACCTATTTCTTTGGGGAGCACTGAAGAGGTACTTAAAATGCAGTGATTCATTTACAGGCAGCCTTATGTGCAGTTCATGTCATCAGGAAGGTGCCTGAGCTGATGGAGATGTTTTTGCCAGCCACAAAAAACCTGCTGAATGAGAAGAACCATGGTAATAATTCTTTTTAGCCACAGCATCTTTCCATAACCTTGTGCTGCAGTAGCCACATAAAATGTGGGTTCATATGCTCCTTCACACAGGTGTCCTTCACACTTCTGTTGTCCTCCTCACTGAAATGTGTGAAAGAAGCCCAGACATGCTTGCCCACTTCAGAAAGGTGAGCCCATGTGAGAGTTTTGTGCAGTTGGATTCCTGTTCTTGTCCTTTGAGTGAGAAGAATAAGCTTCTGGTCCTGGTTGTGGCAAGATGGTCCCTGGTTGTGGGCCAGGATGTGTATTTCCTGCCCTGTAGACACAGCCATGATAGGCAGCACCCCTTTACGCCTGTTAGAATATCTTCGGCTTGTTCCATTTTATGAACAAATAGCCTTATCAGATGTAAGCGATGTATGCCAAGGCAGGAGCTGCTTCTGCCGCTGCTTCCATCGCTTAGCCCTGAGGTTGGAGAGGACTAGCCTTTGCCCAGCACCAGTGGATGCAAAGGGAAGAAGCCCTTGGGGAAGGCTATGGTTGAGAGAGGAGAACCCTCGGCGTCTCGAGCGTCCTGGCTGCCTGAGTCTAGGCTGGTGATGGTGATTGAGGCTACAAGCTGAGTCTTCTCTGCCCAATACTTACCTTCATCTCTTTTGTCCCCTTTCTCTGCTTGGAATCCTGCTCTGGTGGGTTAGAATGAAAAGGTAAGAAGGTGCTTCCAATTCCCTGCTTCCACCCCACCCCTCAACACAGTGCATGCTTTGCTATAGGCTGGTAGAGGCCAATGCTCTGCCTGCTGTTCTTCCTCCTCTCTGCTGGATTAACCCTGCTAGTCGAGCCTTGGAGAGACTCCGCATTGCTGTAACTGCCACCCTTTGCTACCCTTTTTCTGGTGTGTTTTCATAGGACGTGTGTAGTGGAAAAAGAGGCAGAGAGAAGGATGGCCTGGGTTCCAAACATTTCAGGGCTGAATTAATAGGATCCAACTGGACCTATTCAGAAATTTTTGTCATCAGTCTTATGACAAAACCCCATCCCCACCACTTTACATATTGCAACTGCCACCTTTTTTTAGTTTCTGTGCTGAGATATGGACTGCTGCCATCCAACAGTACTGCATTAAAAAATAATCCTGTTAAATATGCTGGGGAGAGGCTAAGCAAAGGGGCTTTTCTTTGTGAGAGATTCATCAAATAGACCCATGGGTCGTAGAGTCCAAAATCCAACTCTTGATATCTGTTCTTTTCAGCTTGTACCCCAGCTTGTTCGCATTCTGAAAAACCTTATTATGTCAGGCTATTCTCCGGAGCACGATGTTTCGGGTATCAGTGACCCCTTTCTGCAGGTTAGTTGTTTTGAAGGCAGGGAGCAGAATTGGCTTGCTCTGTAAGGCATCTTCAGGAACCTGAAACAACAAATGTAATCTTTTCCAGGTTCGAATCCTGCGGTTGCTGAGAATTCTGGGCCGAAATGATGATGACTCCAGTGAAGCAATGAATGACATTCTTGCACAGGTGAGAGGATTGTGGGCGGGTGGTTGGGAAGTCTTAGACTGGAAACCAGAAAATTGTAAACCATCCTCTGTATTCCAGGTGGCCACAAACACGGAAACAAGCAAAAATGTGGGAAATGCCATTCTTTATGAAACCGTCTTAACTATCATGGACATAAAGTCGGAGAGCGGCCTGAGAGTACGTCACTTTGGTTCTATGGGTCCCCAAGGAAAAATGGCTGCCACATTGGAGCATCGCTTTTCCAGGCTTCCTCAGGAACACCAGAACTTTTCAGAAGGAAAAGTCTGATTGGGCACCAGTGGGATTTAGCTATATGCTTTAATTCCTTGGTTGATCAATGTCTTCCATTGCTATTCCCCCTCTG
>JANHFL010001908.1:36729-48871 GCA_032468155.1 Oxyrhabdium leporinum | reverse complement strand
CTGTGTCTCTGCAGGTGCTGGCCATTAACATTCTTGGTCGGTTTTTACTCAATAATGACAAGAATATAAGGTAAGCCTGTCAATGCATGTTATGATTGGAATTGGCCTGACATCCTGGTCAGCACCAGGCATCTCTTAACTGTGGCCAGGAACATATTTTCTGCTCACTCCATTACAGTAGTTCAATCTAGGTTCTTTTGCCACAGTGAGAATTTTTATTGCTTAGCTGGCCAAAATTGATTCTGGAAGCTTTGAGTAGATTTGACTGCCCCTTTGTTCTCTGCAGGAACCCTTCACTGTGCTACAGTGCAGAGCAGCCACTGTCATCTAAAGTATTCGTTTCTTGTTTCTCAGATATGTAGCCTTGACATCCTTGTTGAAAACTGTGCAGACTGACCACAATGCAGTCCAGCGACACCGGAGCACCATTGTAGATTGCTTAAAGGATCTGGATGTCTCCATCAAACGGTGAATGAAGCTGGAAGGAAAGGCCAGGCTGTGATCACAGATTACTCTTTAGCTGCTCTGTTTTTTCTGCCTTTTTTCTTTTTTAGCTAGTCTTTCCCAGAGAGCCAAGTACTATATCCAAAGTATTGTTTTCCCTATGGTGGCTTCTGTAGGATTCTGCCTGCTTTTTGTGTCAAGATGTCAGCAGCCCTGGAGATTTTTTGGAGTAATCTACCCATTATAATAAATTTCTTTGCCCTTTGTTCTGGAGAAAAAAATAACGATGTGCCCCAAGAATACCTTGCAATTTTGCTTACTGTTTAAATGTTTTGATGTTGAGAACTAAATACTCACTGAAAAACTTACCCAATTTGGAAGTCGGGGTAGAGTTGTAAGAGCCAGCAGGGGTAGGTAGGGCAGAGGCTATAAAATTTAATTTTTCAAATCTCACAGCATTTTACAGATGCTACCCACAGTTTTAAAATGCAGTCCCACCATTGAAAAGAATACATTTTTGCACTTTTAAGACGCATCAGTAATTTTCAGGTTAGGTCATATTCACCGATGTCTTTTTCATCCTTTCTAACATTGAGGATATTGCTTTTGCATCAAAAAGGAGATCTGCCTCCTACAGAATTTCAGCTTTGTCGAATTTTGAGTCAATTTTGGGACAGATTTGATAAATTCACTCTTTTTAGATACAGAGTTAGGATGTCAGAAGAAAGAAGGGCTGTTTAGCAATTTGTCATGGCATGTTATTGAACATAAATATAAAAAAGAATGGTTATCTGATGCAGTTTTAAGAGATCTCTTAATTTTTCAGTGACTACTTAATGTAAGTTCTGTTGGTTGTTCATTAAGCTGTCCTAGCAAATCACTATTGTTGAAGTATTGAAATGTCAGAGGTTGGTAGTCATTACTGACTTGGAGATGATCTCAAAGTTTAGGAAATTATCAGAATTGGGAATTGGAATGCACACATGGTTGATTGTGCTTACCATTGGGGGGCAGGATGGGTTCTTTCTGGGTTGGTACCTATTCAAAAGTTGATAATTTCATTGGCAAAGAAACGATCTGGCAAGAGATGTGGCCTCTTGATTCATGCAGTTATAGGATGACACTTGAGAATGACTTGGTAGACATAAGTCACCAAGCAAGCATACCTGTGGCCCCAGAAATATTCTCAGGGGTGCCATGGTTCTTACAGAGCCCCAGTTTCTTCCTTCTGCATCAGGTGAAGTTGGGTATAATTTCTGATGATACTCTATGGCTAATGAATCCATTTCATCTTTCACCTTTCACAGGCGTGCAATGGAACTCAGCTTTGCTCTTGTGAATGGGAACAACATTCGGGGAATGATGAAAGAGTTGCTATATTTTTTGGATTCTTGTGAGCCTGAGTTCAAGGCTGATTGTGCATCAGGAATATTTCTTGCAGCAGAAAAGTAAGATTTCTTAAGAGCTTCCATAGATATGTTTATGGCCAGTCTTGCCACCCATTCTAGTCCTGCCACCAACATTTACAGCACGGGTGTCCAACCTTGTGGCTTGCCTGGGCCACATTGAGTGAAGAGGAATTGTCTTGGGCTTCTTATAAAATATATAATATAGTTAATGTATATAAATCACATAATGTTAAAAGATTACGATCTTGTGGGGCTGCAATATTAGCTGTCCAGGGCCACAGGTTGGACTTGCCTGGTTTAGAGGCTGTGTTGTAGGAAAGCCTGTTGACCAACTGGTTGTATAAGAGGCTTTATCTCATCTAAAAGGGCTACCTTGGGTTTTACTGGTGTCTGGATCAGAAGCTGTTGACTGGTGAGACTTTGCACTAAGCAAGGGAA
Organism: Oxyrhabdium leporinum; assembly: GCA_032468155.1. Lineage (NCBI taxonomy): Eukaryota > Metazoa > Chordata > Lepidosauria > Squamata > Cyclocoridae > Oxyrhabdium > Oxyrhabdium leporinum. The sequence goes on along the minus strand of JANHFL010001908.1, from coordinate 46,580 downwards.
GTAATGGGGCTCTTCGCCCTTTGCACTGATACGGAAATTGATCTCCATTGGAGAAAGGGCTGTACATTTGTGTGCTGGAATCATGCCATTAGGCCGTGCTTCCTGCAAGATTGCCCAGTTGCCATTGAGCACAGAACTAATGATAACGATGATGATCATTGCTTCTCCTAGAAATCCCCCTTTTCCCCAGTGCAGGGTTTAACTTCAGTTCACAAATGTCTGCAACACAATCCAGATTACTCCAGTATTGTGCTTGAATATGTGGGGTAATTTGGAAATTGTCGAGCAGATAGTGGCATACAATCCTCTCTGAACATATGTTTGTTGATTTTCCAGATATGCTCCTTCTAAACGCTGGCATATAGATACAATCATGCGAGTCTTGACAACGGTGAGTATGGCTTCTACAGAGGCTTTACCATGATTTCGTGTATGCCAGGCAACAGGAGAGGCAGGGGCAGGGTGCAGGAGCACATGGGAGAGGCAGAGATCAGGGAGGTGCAATGAAGGTTGGAGGGTGTGTGCAGTACTGCTACGGCAGCACTCCCCAACCTTTCTGAGTTCACTGACTGGCAGAGGCAGCAGCAGCGGTTTGGGGCAGGTGGGTTCACGCATGCAACCTGGATCCTGCGCATGCACAAATGAAGCTTCATGCGCTCACCTGCCTACAGGTCGCAGACTGGTAGTAGTCTGCAGAAAGGGGGTTGTGGACCCTTGTGCATGAGAGGAGAAGATAGGGAGGCTTGTGGCCTTCTTTGCTGGCTTTGCTGCTGACTTTCTGTGGATGCCGGTGGGGAAGGTCACAAATATCAATTGGGGTACATTAACCGGTGTGGGTGGGGGTGGAAGGAGGGCAAATTAGTTGCCAAGTGCCCAGATCTTGATTGATGAGAGGATATTGGAATGGGTAGCACGCTGAGGACTGGTCATAACCACCATTTGTTCAGTGCCATCTTAACTTCCAACAGTCACTGACAGAGCTGTTTTGAGGAGTATTGGACCATGGAATTTTGCAAATTATATTATGCTGGTATAGCATTTTATTTTATCAGTTTAATCACTTTTATCTGACCACTTGGAATCAGTCAGGTTATAAGTGGCTTATAGAGTTGAACTTTACATTCTGTTATATTTTTATAACACACACACACACACACACACACACGGGTATATAATTCGCTGGTCCAACATCTGTAGCTTCCCCAATAGAAACCTCTTTCTAAGTGCCAAACCATGGCTAAGCTGTAATACCGTCACTTTTCCCCACCCACTCCAGGCAGGGAGCTATGTTCGTGATGATGCTGTGCCCAACCTTATCCAGCTCATTACCAACAGCATGGAAATGCATGCCTACACTGTACAGAAACTCTACAAAGCCATTCTGGGAGATTATTCCCAAGTAAGTCCTGTGGGGGTGGGTGGGAACACTCTTTTGATTGTCTCCAGGTAGAGAACACCTGGTTGAACTGTCACCTTTCCTTCTCCTCTGCTAGCAACCCCTGGTACAGGTGGCTTCCTGGTGCATTGGTGAATATGGAGATCTCTTGGTATCCGGTCAGTGTGAGGAGGAGGAGCCAATCCAGGTTTGTTGACTGGAGAAGGGAAGAGGATGGTTGTGGTTTCTGGGGCGTGAGCTTTTGGCCAGGTTGCTTTCCCTGCTTCCTTACCCCTGTCCAACCCTTTGGCTTGCCCAGGTCACAGAGGATGAAGTCCTTGATGTTCTGGAAAGTATCCTTGTCTCCAACTTGACGGCATCAGTCACACGGGGCTACGCCCTCACCGCATTCATGAAACTCTCAACGCGGTTCACTTGCACAATCAAGTGAGTTCCCTGGGGTATGGAAGAGGTTTGCCTTTGCAGCTGAGTCTCTAGTGCTCTGCTTAAAAGCTTCTGAAAAGAGCCAAACTCTCCAGGAAGCTGGCATTTGGAAGAGGAGTCTCCAGCACCGTGTTCTCTGTTGAACCTCAGAGGAAAACTTGGTGACAGAGGTCAGATGTTTCCATGGGCAATCCATTCAGTGCCACCAGGGCCATGGTAGTTGTGTCTCGAACCTTCTGCAGCGAAAGGCTTGGGACTGGCAGGCCTGCTAAAGTAAGCTCTTTGCTACCTTCAACGTTTCTTCCCTTTCTCTCTGCAGTCGCATTAAGAAGGTGGTCTCTATATATGGTAGCAGCATTGATGTGGAGCTCCAGCAGAGGGCAGTGGAGTACAACGCCTTATTCAAAAAGTATGACCACATGAGGTGAGCACTGGAGGCCCAAGACTGGCGGTTGCCTTTCCAAACCCTTCATTGTCCAATGGTGCACTCTGAGATGCATGTGATGAGACTGAAGAGTGACTCCTGCTGAAAGATAGACTGGATATCACAGCATTATATCACAGTGCATTATCTTTGCTCAGTTGGATATCCTGCTATCCTGAAATAATGAGCAGCTCTATTGAAGAGCAAATACTTCTTTGGGGGATAGTTATTGTCTTCTAATTAGTTTAGAAGTCACATTTCCTGTATGGGCAGGTAGTTGTAGACATCAAGATTATCTAAGAAACACATCTGAAATTTAAGAATATTTATCATCTCTCTCTATCAATTGTAACTGGCCACTTCCTAAATTCTTCACAAAACTACATCTCTGGCTGAGTTGACATAGCCTAATATATCCTAAGATCAGATAAAGTAACACTGTTTTTTTGTGCAGTATGTTGTGCCTAACAAAAAAAACGCTATTATTGATCTGTTTGCCATGTCCTAAACACACATCACAAGTGCCTGCCACCAGCTGAAAGAGCTTAACTGATGGCATGATATGCCTCTGCTACAGAAAGACCCTCTGCAACAGGGGCAATTGCCTTCTACCCCAGTTCTCCATGTGAATAGAACCATAGGATTTGGTTACCTTATTCCCTTGCAGGTCAGCTCTGCTGGAACGTATGCCAGTTCTGGAGAAATTGGCAGCTAACGGTCCTACAGATGTTACTCAGCCCAATGGGGAAGCAGAGCCAACAGTCTTGGAGACCAAGCCACCTCTGTCTAGCCTGCCACCAGCCAGCCAGGTAAGAAAAGTGAACGTTAGGTGGAATTCATGCTCTCAACAACAGTGGCTGCAAGAGTGACTTAAGCTACCGTAAGATCAGTTGATGGTTTTCTTTAGAAATCCCCCTGCTTAGCTGCTTCCCTGGGTGTTTTCTTCTAGATAGATTAATGGACTGTTGTCTCCATGTTTTTTGTTAGGCCAATGACCTGCTGGATCTTTTGGGAAGCAATGACATCACTCCTGTCATATCAACGGCCCCTTCCAGCAAGGCAGCTTCTGCTGGTGGGGAGCTGCTGGACCTCCTTGGGGATCTCAATCCAACAACAGGTGAAATCCTGTGTTCAGGTGGGAGAAAAACCGGATGGTGGGAAGCCCAGTTTTGGGGAGCCATAGGGCTTTCTGTGTTGCTTTTGCAGGTCCTCCAGCTCCTGCCCCACAGATACCACAGCCTCCATTTCTGTTGGATGGACTTTCTTCACCACCCATCTTCAATGATATACCTTCTGGTGAGAATGTAGAATGCTCTGGACATGAGGAGCTAGGCTGATATATGGAACGAAATTGCTAACGTACAGAAATGTACATCACTCGTTTCTATTGAAGATATTTCTCAAGATGACTGAGAACCCCAATTAAAAACAAGAGCGTACTGCTGATCAAAACTACTGTAACAAACAGGCCAGCTTCTTGTGGGGTTGTGGTGTAATATTGATTACCATAGCCTGGTTTTGTAGAGCAAGCATGGTGTCATGGTGAAGGTGTCAGATTAGAAACAGGAGCCTGTGATTTCTAGTTCCACCTTGGGCACAAAGCCAGCTGGATGGCCTTGGGCCAGCCTTAGGAAGGAGGCAGTGGCAAACCCCTTCCAAAAACCTTCCCAAGAAAATCGCTGGGACCAGTCCAGGCAGTTGCCAGGACACCACTCCAGAATTAAAAGGAAAATGAAACAAAAGCCAGGCTTTCCCCTGCAGCATGATTCTTCACATCCCCGCCTGTGAGGGTGTTAGAATCCGACTTCTAAAAAGTAAGGGAGGTTGCAAGCAGCTCCAGGACTTGAGCAGTGCTGCTTTTCCACAGGCATTCCTCCAATCACAGCCTACAACAAGAACGGGCTGAAGATTGATTTTGCTTTTGAGCGATCCAACACCAACCCCAGTGTCACCGTCATCACCATACAGGCCTCCAACAGCACTGATGTGGACATGACAGATTTTGTTTTCCAGGCTGCGGTACCAAAGGTGGGTCAGGTCTTTCAGTGGGGGTAAACTAATCTAAGATGTGGTTTGGCCATCAGAACCCTGTGCTGCTAGTAGCCTTGCAGAATGTTTCTGTGAGGGCTTGCTTGGCATTGCCAGGAAATCGGCATGGCTCCCTTATTTGTTCTTCTCTAGACATTCCAGCTTCAGCTTCTGTCTCCGAGCAGCAGCATCATCCCAGCATTTAACACAGGGACCATCACACAAGTCATCAAAGTCCTGAATCCGCAAAAGGTACACAAGTGAGGCAGCTCTCCAGCCTCCCTTCAGATGGCTTTTAGCAGGGGTGGTTCAGTTTGAGGAGGGAGGCACAAAGGAAGCAAGAGAGCTTTGGGCAAAGGAAGATGCGGCTTTTGCTTCTTCGCTTGACTCCTTTCTTGGTATCTTATCTCGCCAGGGCTGGACACTGGCTCCTCTCCACCCCCTGCTCAGTTTTCACCTCTCTGGTTTTTTGCAGCAACAGCTCCGCATGCGGATCAAGCTGACGTACAACCACAAGGGTTCGGCAATGCAGGACCTGGCAGAGGTCAACTCTTTCCCCCCCCAGTCCTGGCAGTGAGCTCTGCTCTCCTCACCCTACCTGGTTGGCCAAAGGAACGTTGGACAGAGCCTGTGACTCCAGAAGTTCTCCAGCCTCCCCTTGGCTGGAGGAGCTGCTGCTGCTGCAGAGGAAAAGGAGCACTGGCCTTGCTCATCCTGAAGCATTTCTTTTTAGAACTTTGCGCACTCTCTCTTCCCCCTCCTGAACTGCTGAGCCCCATCCACCACAGACACCACGTTCCCTTGTTTGGGGAAGGGGGGCACATTGGGACATGTGCTCTCTTCCCCCCTCCCCTGAGAAGGGGGCTGCTGCTGCTGCTATTGCTGCCTTGTGTCCAGCAGATGGGTGGGTGAGATGGGTTTGGCTTTGGCTTGCCTCCTCCTTACTGGGTTACCATCTTTAGACGCTTTTGTTCAAGGAAGCTGGTGCCCTTCTTTTCTCCTTGGGTTCCCCTGACGTTGGGGCCCTTTTCTACACATGACTGCACCCTTGGTGAGCAGTGAATTGAGCCCTGTATGGATCTGCTGTTCTGGACAGAAACGCTGCTTAGAGGATTTGGCAGGACATTGGGCAGTGAAGCCAAGCCCACTTTGGGCCAGTGCCTCTTTGAAGAAGCATCATGATGGACAAGACTGACTGCTCTAGCAAGTCATTTTTCAATGTGCCCCCATCCCAAATCTCGGACCTCCTTTTGTCTGTTCCTTGGCTGTCAGCTGTGGTAGGATGAGTAGAAAGGAAGAGTGTGTTCTTGGGCAAACGTCTTAGAGATGGAGGGGGGCCTCATTAGCTGCAGAAAGACTCATCTCAAGACTCTACTGCAAAGCTGCTTCCCGCTCCAACCCCCCCCCCCCCCTTTTCATTTCCTGAGTCTGTCAGTCCTGGGTTCCATTTGAATTTGTTCTTCTGGGACATTTGTGTTGTATCTGTAACACTGGCACTGAAATAAAGACCATCTGGTTTAATGAGATGTCCTGCTTTTAATAACTGATTTGGAATTTCATGTCCCAAATGGCGAGTGCAGTGATCCAAAAGTTCAGCAAGATTTCACAAGAACTAGTCCTAATGCAGAAGTGAAAGACTGAGAGAAGTGTTTATAAAGAAGTCCTTTGTGTTCCTCTCCTGGGGTCTTTGTTTTCCAATGACTGGGCACCATGGCATAGCAAATCTGTACACAATACAGTTTGATTATCAACCAAGTTGATAGTATTGCACTCCTTCCCCAACAGGCTAATGCTCTGAGTCAACTCCGCCCTTCTAGGATTTATGACGTTCCCACATAAATATTTTTAATACTTAGCCCTTTATACTGTCTCTCATTACTCAATTCAAACAAAAGACAAGCTTTTCCCAAAGTTCTGGCAGTAGTTGGGAGGAGCTGCTGTTTTCAAGCTTTAGGCAGGACTCCCACTGCTCACGCTAGTTTGTGGATACAGCTAGGCCATTTATTACTATCAGAAAGGGCAGTTTATGGGCCATGGAGTACTTCTGCCAGGTAAAAGGCTGCCCCCCATACAGTCACAACCACATTTCAAGTGCTTGGCAACCAGCTCACATTTACGATCGGTTGCCAGGCGCCCCACAATCAAGTGATCACCATTTGCACTGTTTTCTGGCTTCCCCACAGTCAGTTGAGAAGCCAGCAGGGAAAGATTTCAAGTGAAAGGGATAAAGGGAGCTGAAATCCTTTGAGGGCTGAGGGAATGAAGCTGAAATTTTCAGGATTTCAGCTCGTTTCTGCAGCACATTGGAGGATTTCCCCTCCATGCATGAGAGTAGCTGAAATCCTTTGGTGAGTTGCAGGAATTTTTGAGAGCAAAAGGGTTGCCTGCCAAGAGGATTTCAGTTCCAAACGGGCAGCTCTTTCGCTCTGTCTACTTAACAATCCAGGAAATTGCTTAAAGTCTACAACTGAAAGTACCAGTTGTACTTGGGCAGAGAACAAAAAAGCCATCACATTGTGTTTCACTTAAATGACTGCTTCGCTCAACATCTGAAATTCTAGATCCAATTGTATTCGTAAGTCAAGGACTACCTGTAGTTTGTGCTCCTGGAAATTGACTGATAGTCCTTTTGACTGCTTATAATAAGCTGCCAATTGTCTATGTTGCTCATTGCCTTTCTCCTAGATCCCTCTTTACATTGTCTTAGCATTTTCTCTTGTAAGCTAAGATCTGCCACAGTGTGGCTCGCCTATCACAGGCAACTGCAACACTTCGTATGTCTATGAGTAAAGTTACGCGGGAATGTATGCATGCATGAGGGAAGTAGGGGTTCTAGGTGTTTCTGATTGGCTACAAGTGCTATTTCAAGATTCAGAGAGCAATCCCAAGTTCACTGCCTCAGCATAGCTATGCTATAGCATGCTCTCTTTGTGACACAGCATAGGATCTAAGCCGTCCCTGATCAAAGGCACTGAAGGGCTACACCGAGAGTCAAATGGCTGGAAGGAAAAGACACTGAGAGACTAAGACACTGGTATGAGTTTTGTACACGCTAGGCAAAAGCACAGCTAGTGGGTTGTGATTTAGTGGACATGCACACCCACCAGCAAGCAATTCAGCATGTTCTGTGAGCCCAGAAAATTGTCTTAGCACATTCAAGTTTGATGATTAATCCTAGCATGTTGGGTACGTATAATCAATGCTTCCACCAGTGGCTGAAAACAATTATTTGCTGCCATGAGGAAAGCCATGTCCAAACGAGGAGGGTAATTTAGTCCATCTGCTTATGTAATGAGACATCATTAAATCTTTCTGTGATGTGTCTGAATCTCCCTCAACCCTTGTATAAATCAATGTGCTGCAACTGGAATTAAGTTTTGCAATCCAAAACGTAAAACAAAGATTTGAGAGTTCCTGAAGAGTAACTCTACTCGATACAAGCTTGAAAGAAGTTATTTTGTCACTTAGTTTTTACTTATAAGTAAAACAGGAATTGGGTCAGAAAGTCAAGGATGCCACAGCTGGATCTCACATCTAAGACTTTGTCCAGTCCAGCTTTTGTGCCTTACAAAGTTTAAATATATAGCACACTTATAAACCAAATTCTCAGATCTTGTAATAACTTGTGCTATACGGTAAGTTCAATGTAGACTGAGCTGAAGGGGATACTACTTTTGGCCAGGGGCCAATCCCATCTTCACATGGCTCTGCAAAGAAGCTAATGAGCGGCAGATGCTCAGTGCTAAATGTGGCAGCCTCAGGACAATCTTTCTTGGACAAAGTTGGCCCTGGATAATCTTCGGCAGTCTTATGTGCTGTCCTAGATATGAGGCAGAACCAAGGGGGCAGTTTGGAAAATACAGGCACATGGTCTCCCCAGAAGGGTAGAGGAATGCAGATATTTTGACCATTCAGGCTCTTCAGCCTTCAACAATCAACCAATGAAACAGAAGTTGCCTTCAGAGGTTGTGGGAGCTTCATCACTGGAGGCTTTCAAGAAGAGATTGGACTGCCATTTGTCAGAAATAGTGTAGGGTCTCCTGCTTGGGTGGGGGGTGTGTGTATGTTGGACTAGATGACCTACAAAGTCCCTTCCAGGCCTTGACTGGTCTTGACTTTGGCTGATGGATCCTCACCAAGGACCAAACTGGGAAGTATCTCCTTGTTGGTTCTCCTTGTTGTCTAGAGCAGCTTCCAAAGAAGGACATCACACCTGGTGTTTTTAGTTAAATTTTGGGTGTAGCCTTCAGCCAAGATACCATGAATGAATTCTCTTGAAGGTTCCCCTCATTAGAACACGGATTTTTGGGAAATCGGGGGTACTCCAGACCTGAAGGATCTTTCTGGCTTCACCAGACTGGCTGGTACAAAGCTTTGGGCTCCCTAAAGTGGTTTGCTTGCATGAGAAGAGAAGATTTCTATGTAATGAATAGAACCTCCCCAAAGAATTCACAAGTTAGCAAAATCTGATCAATGGGCAGAGGGCTTTTTTCTCATGTTATGAAAATATACAGACTCTGGTTAACTTCTGAAATTTAACAGGCTGAACCTTTTTCCATTGCAATATTTATACAGATTATCAGACCATTTGTATAAAAAAGAAAAGTACTCCATTCCATATAAATTACAGGTGCGTTTAAAACTGTATCTATTTCCACTCAAATATATATTTCAAGCAATCTGCATTTCAAGCTTCACTCTTGTGGGTTATCATGTTGGGTTGCATTTCATATTTTTCTCATTTGTAGCCAATACAGAGCTGCAAATGTTCCATCCAAAACTAACAGCACAAAGTTGAAACAGGTGTTAACGCTTATGGTATCCATGAACTTCGAGAGTTTGTCCACTATAAACACGAACGAAGTACTACTGAACATCCTTGAGATTGAATTTAAACAAATTATTCTTAACATTCTAAATAAGTGTTATTGTAATTAAAGTTTAAGGCAGTAGCCTCTGGAACATTTCCAAGAAAAGAAAGAGCTTATGAAGCTATGGAAACTTTTGTGTCGAGGCAGAAATTCTAAAAGTGCCATTCCCTTTTCAATGCGCAACTTTCTTCATATAGGTAGTCCTTGGCTTTCAACCATTCATTGAGTGACCATTTGAAGCTACAACAGCACTGAAAAATGTGACTTATGACCGTTTTTCACACTTATGACCCTTCACTTGATCACGTGACCCCACGATTACGTGATGAAAGTTAAGATGCTTGCTGACTCGTATTTATGACGGTTGAAGTTTCCCGGGGGTCATGTCATGTGATCCCTTTTTGTGACCCTCCAACAAGCAAAGTCAATGGGGAATCCAGGTTCACTTAACAACCATATTAGTCACTTAACAACTGCAGTGATTTACTTAGCAACTGTGGCAAGCAAGGTCGTAAACTGGGGCAAAACTCAACAAATGTCTCGCTTTGCGGCAGAAATGTTGGGTTGAGTTGCGGTCTTAAATCTGGGACTACCTGTAATCAAATATTTCAACAACGCTGATGCTAGCTGGCCTTGGCTAGTCTAGTGAAGAGAAGAACCAGGGGAGACATGATAGCAGTGTTCCAATATTTGAGGGGCTGCCACAGAG
>JANHFL010001908.1:15520-36629 GCA_032468155.1 Oxyrhabdium leporinum | reverse complement strand
TGTGGGAGCTTCATCACTGGAGGCTTTCAAGAAGAGATTGGACTGCCATTTGTCAGAAATGGTGTAGGGTCTCATGCAAGGATGGGAGGGTTGGACTAGATGGCCTACAAGGTCCCTTCCAACTCTGTTGATCGGTAAGCCTCTGCTCAGCAGCTACATCCTTCCAGCTCTCAATTGGTGCATCTTCGAGACTTAAAAAATGGCTACAGCAAGATCCCAAAAAATTGGTTCATAGGGATCTCCTCAGAGCTGGCAGTTTCTGGACGAGGGAGAAGCAGCAAAGGGGTTCGCTGGCTTTGAAGGTGAGTTCCTGCAAGGTCTGGGGCAGAAGTGCTGGGGGGGGTGACGGGTGGCCACAGCTTTCCTTCCCGCCCGACCAGGCTAGTCCCTCGGGGTTGCTTTGGCTTGAGGGTCCCGGCTGATTCTGAAGCCACCAATCAAAAGGGAGACCGCGGCGGCCTGCGTGAAAAGCCTCGCAGATCTTCTTGCTCCGAATCACCTGCAGCCGAAGCCGCCGCTGTGCCAACCATTGCGGCAGAAAAGCGCTGGCACCAAGCCGCGGGCTCCAGCCTCACTTGGGACGGCCTCCGCTTAGTCAAGCCGGGCACCGGGTGCTGAGCTTTCTCCCCGTGGCTCCGCTGAAGCCGCCGGGTGCCCCTCCGGGCTGCTAGCGGTAAGTAGTCCCGGGCCGAAAGGAGGAGGAGACGGAGCAGGTGGGAGCAGGCTGGGCAAGAGAGCTCGAGGGGCGGAAGGCAGCCTGGTGGCGCCGCCACAAGTGCCGGGCCATCCCTCGCTCTCAGCCGGGAGGGCTCGGCTCCGCTCGCCTTTGCTTTCAAGAGCGGGGGAGGGGGGGGGGCTGGGCGTTTCTCTTTCGTTTGGTTAGGTTGATGGCTACTTATATTGCTTTTGTATTCTCAAGCAAGGTCAAATATAATGTAAATTTGGCATTAGGCACAGACAATCATAGGACCGAAGAGGCCCTCGGAAGTCCTCTAATCCAACCCTCTGCTCAAAGCTTTATACCATCCAGCCAAATGGCTGTCCAATCTATTTTTGAAACCCTGCAGTGATGGGGTCACCTGCAACCCTGGGAGGCAAGCTTCATTGTTAATTGTTCTCACTGTCCGAAAATTTCTCCTTACTTCTAGGTTGGATTTCTCTTTAACAAGCATCAGCCTACATTATTTCTTATACTGCCCTCTGGTGTCTTAGAGAATCCCACCTTCTCTGTGATAGGCCCTCAAGTACTGGGAGAGAGTTATCACGTGTCTCAAAACAGTGTAACAAGTAAAATATTTAATAAACGTTTCGTAAGACAGCGCCCCCCAACCTTTGGGGCATCAAGGACTGGTTCTGTGGACAGAGGTTTTTCCGTGGACCGGAGGGGGCGTGGTTTCACATGCTGCCTGCATCCCGCGGATGGGGCTTCGCTTGTTTGCACGTTCCAATTTTAGGCATGCCACGGCCTGGTGCCAGTCCCTGGCCCAGGGGTTGGGAACCCCTGTCATAGACACTTAAAATCCCAACTTACTGATTTGTTATTAAAAGCTTTGTTTGTATAGCAATAGTTAAAAATCGGCCTGATAACTCTGAAATCTTAGGATTTTCATCTGCAAATAAAATTTTTACATGTCCAGAATTATTTCATCCTGGTTTGGATTTTAAAATAGGGCAGATAACTTCCTAGTTATACGTCTAGTTGTACATTGTCTGTCTCACCATAATGGGTCTCCTTAGCAGAGTTCAAAGTCTGAAATGACCTAGTTGTTCAGCTAGGAGGGAAGGAAGGCTGAGGCACCCGGGAGAACTCTGCGCTGATGGCCGATGAGGAAGTTCCCGGATGTTTGCTGTTCCAAGCACAATCAGATAAGTTAAGCTGAGCAGGGTATGAGTAAACCTTCTTTAATACGACACAATGCTGACGACAGTTAATCAGAGCATCTTAAGAGCACTCCTGCATTTCACTTTAAAATAAATTATAATGCTGTACTATTCCAAAATTCATACTGGGCAATTGTCAGGTTTTATAAAGGTCACTAAGTTATTGTGAGGCACTGCTATGTTACATTTGGTCAAGACGGTATCATAAATCCATGAGCAAAGATGTCTCAGAATTGTTTACATGGCTCATGTCCAAGTTCAGTTCTTTTGTTTGGCCATGCTATTCTGGTTTGAAATATTAAGTACATAACTATCCTTCATTTCTTTAAGGATTTCAACTAAGCACCAGTATCTTATTTTTGCTACATTATTTTTTGTGGTTATATGCATGGCAAAGGAAAAAAGTGTCTAAAAGAAAGCAGATTTTATACATTTTCCAAAGGAGCTGAACATGTCTATCCCTGCAAGTTAGAAGAGAGAATCTGTCCCAGTGGAAGAATGTAGCAATGGGGGTGAAACCAAAAATCTCTTCACTCTATATGTAGGAAATGACCATACTGTTAAATACTTATAAAATAGCCAGGAACTTTATTTCCAATAAACAATCCTGCTTTGCTATTTAATCCCTTTTCAATTTTCTCCAATACAACAGCCATCCTTCCTCATATTCTCAAGAATAGTTTTACACAGTACAACCTAATTGCATTTTTCAGTGCTTAGCCAATGTTTTAACTGTTATCAGTTTAAAAAATGTTTTTGTAGACTTGGTCTCAAGACTTAATTCTGAGAACTCAGCCAAGGATGGCTGAATTGAATAGGATGCTAAATTATGTTTCAAAAAAAATAACTGACATTTGTTCCCCAAAAGATTTATGAAGTCCCCCCCATGAGGAGCTTTCTTGTTTGCATCCTCCCCAGCAGAGGAAATGAAGTATTCTCTAGCAAATTTTCATTGATGCATTAGCTCTAGAGAAAGTCACAGGGACAATTTCATGTCAGGTTTTCATAAAGCTTCCCCTGTGGTTATTGGCTGTTCATTGAAGGTGGAGAAGTTCTATCTTTTTCATCCAGAAAGCTGATGGAACACAACTGTTTTCAGAAGTAGTTAATGATTTAACTGGCTCTTAGATAGGCAGTACAGGGACACAAATCTTGGTCTTTTGAAATTAGCTCACTCAGCGACCTGCAACAGGTTGACTTACAAGCCAGTGCTTGTCCTGTCCAAATGTCTTCTATTGCCAAAGTGATCATGAAGACCAATCAAAATGCTATGAAATTATGCACAGCCTTTCAGTTATCCAGAATGCAGATGCAATTTTTTAATATTTGCCTGAAGAAATCTGCTTAATATATCCATACCAGCATTTGACTCTAATCACAACTGTCATATTCCATGTGGCATGCAAAGTAGTATTTTACTGTCCAATTCTCTGATATTGAACCTTGAGTGGAATTTGGAACTGTCCTATTTTTTCACCTTAAACTAAATGTTTTCTGATAGACTTGCATATTCTTTATTATGATGGTTGTACTTCACTACCTCGAGGATTTAGTGCACCTTGGATGTATCTGGAATGTCTTGTCAACATTTGCCCTGCAATCCCAACAATACCGTTACTCTCTATGGCCCTGCCTGTCACATATTATGTGGGTGGTTAATTCCAGATACCCGAAAAGCTCCTTTATATCAGTTGACAAATTTCATTAAATATAATCCTCTGGGATGCGATTCCTAGCTATGCCATTTCTTCTGATAGTTATTTGCCAGGATTTTATAATTTTAAAAATAGTGCGCAGAGAAGTTAATAGCAAGATGATGACAAAAAATGAACCCATGCTGACAATATAGGTGCAGGTCTGTAAGACCCTAGTTTAGCTGCAGGTTAAAAGCCAAAGAACATGTTTCTCCAAGTTTCTTTTCTTGCTACTTTCTTTGATCGTTCATTTTTATTGTGCTGACTATAAATTTCTTTGTGCACGTTCTGCAGCATATGAGACTAGAGACAAGATATTTTGATAAACAGGGCTGTAAGGGAATGAGTATGTCCCTGTTTTTGGAATTAAGCCCTAAGCCAGAATAATATCAGTGTAGTGCAGCAGTATAAATTAGTGTTTTCAACAATGATTCTAGCAAAACAGGCATAATTATAAGCAAGAGGACTAAGCAAAATAACAAAATAATGTTTTTTAAAAATCTACTATGGTTTAGAGTAGTGTGGAATGCCAGCTATCTAGTCTTAAATGTTTGAAATATTGAGGGGAAAGTCCTGTAGCCACACTTAGACGAAGCATTTCCTCATTCTCCATCACTGCATGACAAATGTAGATGACTGGTTCAGTCTCCAATACATCCATTATGGGAACTGGACTCACCTTCCAAAGCTTTGTTATGATGACATCTCAAGTTGCCTCCACATATCCATGCATGGTCTTGGAGGTTTACATCATCTGCTTTGTGATATCTGGGTTTCTACTATGTCTCCCTGATGGCTTACCAGGTTATTTTCAAGCTCGGGGGGGGGGGGGTGTCAACTGGCCCTATTTCTATTGCTTTGGAGTTTAAAAATACTGTATATAGTTATCAGATGCAGCATGGGGCCTCTGTAGGGAGAAGAGAAAGCAATGGTGGACTTAGAAGTTGGGGTGGGCTGCACATCTAAATAGAAAACTTCAAGGCCAACAGTATTTTATACAACAGTTCAGTGTAGGAATTAATATCCATAAGCTAATCCAGTGAAATCTACTAGAAAAATAGGTGAGGAAAGGAAAGATTCTTTAATTCTTGAACAAAATGGTTGAAGCATATTTTTTGTTCTAAAAAATAGTCTGTTGTCCTGAAAACAACAATTTTACTGTTTTTGAACTTATTTCAGTTTAAGAAAAGAGTATACTGAAACTGCAGTCACTCCAGCATTTTAACAAGAAGAATAATTGGTCCAAACCAAAAATATCCCTCAGCCAAGGTTACAAGTTTGCTAGAGGAAAACAGGAGGTTTCATAGTTTTCTGTGTGGCCAAAGTGAACCAATAAACATCAAATGTGTATGTTTCTGGAGGAGTTCAATGGTCTAGTCAAGTTGAATGAATTTGACATGTGTTTTTTTTATTTTATAAACAGTAGAATTTTGAGGAAATGAATAAAAACTACTCTGATTTAGACAGACAGATGTTCAGTCAGTATTTGAAAAGGGGGACACTTGTGTGATTCAACATATTAACTGCAACACTGTTTGATTTGCGCTTTTGTGTTACGCTTTGTAGGAAGAGAGCTGGGTTAAACTATGGTAGCAAAAGAATCAAGAGTCTGCACCTTACAAAACTTTAGACTTTTTAATAAAACCTGTTAGTTGGAAACCACACAATGTTTTTCAGATCTGTATTGTCCTTTCCTGAAAGTATCTTGAATACTTGTCAAGCAGATAATTTCTGTTTTCTGCTCATCTTTAGCAGAAAATAATTACCATCTATCTTTTGGTAAGTGAACTTGAAGTAAGCAGGTTAGAACCAAATTTACCAAGCATAAGGCAAAGAAGCCTAGCTAAAGAAGATTTAACCTGCGTTCTGTAAAACTAAGTCAACATTCATAGATTGTTTATCAGAGTATAACAAGTACTGTATGTGCATAGGGTTAATTCTCCAGATTTTATTGTTCTTGTTTTTTTGTTTTATTGTTCTTGTGTTTACAGCAGCACACAGATGTCTTGCCAGCTGTCTTTTTTAGAGACTTGTGACAGATAGGGAAAAAACAAGATGACAACAAATCCAATGGTTACAAAATCAAAGTTCAGATAGAGACAAATCAGACCAGCCAAAGTAGGGTTACGTAGGGCGGGAAGAAAACTAAACAGAAGAGGCCATTTGGGCATTGTTTTCATACATAAAGCTTCTTCTCAAATCACACCAGTTGCTTAAATTCTTCATTTATGGATTCCTAATATCCTTACTTATCCATAAAATAGAATCTATAGAATTCTTGAGTGTTTGTCTTAGGCAGTTCATTCCTGCCCATAGGGTGATGCCGAAATATCCTCATGATGAAGCTTTGGCCTTATCTGCTGATGTGGGGAAGGTATAAGGCACGATCCTTGATTCCTAGATCCATGATTCCTAGATGGAAAATATCCATCTATCTTGTCAAAAACTTCTGATCAGAATTAGCATCTCTGTGATAAGAGAAAAAGAAACAGATCAGCTCTCACACAGGGAATGTTCCCCAAGGATTTGTATTGGGGCTGATGCTTGTTAATTTGTTCATAAATGATTTGGAAATCATTTACTCCCCCAAACCAAAAGAACTCTAATCATAATCCTCCTGGTAGCTATAACATACTCCAGAGGGTTCATTTTCAGATCACTTTCCCACCTGTATTCACAGAGTAACCCAGTCATTCCTGAGACATCCTATTATCAACTCAAGAGTGGTTGGTTATCTCTAGAAGTTGCTAAGACTCACCAATCAGGACATTGAAATGACATTCAAAAATATAATTGTCCATAATTGCTTTCAGAAAGTACAAATATAACAGAAAAACTTGGGCTGCTGATTCCTTTGGGCCCCTGTCAAATCTCCTGGAAGCCAAGCCAATGTATTCCTTCTGTAGTGTACCATCAACAACTTTTCTTCAGGCTGCAGAACCAAACAATCACAGAATGGACAGCCACTTCTTCAGCACAAGGGTGAGGTTAGCCATCTTACCTAGGAAAGGAGGACTTCCAGGTGTAGTGGCTTTAGCTTAATGTGATTGCTCCATATATTCCAGGAGGTGGAAGAAGAGTGAATGTGGAGCCACAAGCGCTCTACCTTTGGTGGTGGCCTCTATGCAGATTATAAGATTTCAAGAAAGGCAAAGCTATATATTTCTTATGTTTGAGAAACTCAGCCCTACGTTCAAGACAAAGAAACAGCAGAAACTTATTGCTTGATGGGCTGTTTTATGGTCAACAAGGGGGAAAGGCATACATATGTAGAAGTTTGGTCTACTGTAGAAATCAAGCCAAAATCAAGCTCTATGTCTTTGCAATTTAACGGTTAAGCTTTTTCCTCCTGTTTTTCAGGGTCAAGAAAACTTTGGGCAATTCTTTCCACAGGCTCAAGACTGAACAGACTTCCTCCTTGATTGCACAACATCTCTGTCTAGCCAAATTAATGCTGATTCCCACTTTGCAAGTGTCCACCGTTAACTCAGTGCTGCTTTGGGTCTGGCCTCTGGGGAAGCCAACACTATCATTCCATGAAGCAGAGCGACAGGAATGGGCCAGTAGTCCTGCTGGCACCTTCTTCAAGGATGGTCCTTTCTTCTCTCACCCCTCTTCTTGGCTTCAGAGTTATGGAAATGGCCATCCTTGGAGAAGAGGCCAACAGGACCACTGGCCCATTCCTGTTGCTCTGCTTCATGGAATCATTGCACTAGGCGTATTGGTCTGAGAGGGAATGTGGTAATTTTGTGGATAGTACTAAGGAACTCTTGGCTAGTGGGCCGCTGCTACTGCCCCCTGTAGGGCCTCCTGGCCAGCATGCAACCAGAGGAGTGGCAGAAGGCTCGTCCCTTCTGAGACTGCTTCGGATGCCAGCTCTTCCTCTGCAAAGGTGCATTATTCTGCTGAGGAGTTGCCCTCTCAGAGGAGGCCTGCGGCTGAAGTCAATAGAGGCCTCCGGTGTCTATTTGCTTAGCTCACTGGGGTTTCAAGGCCATAAAGGGGAAGAGGCCACAGACAACAGACTGTGCAAGTGGATAGTAATAGAAAAGCACATGTCAAATGCCAGTGACGAAATTAGTCAATATTGACTTTGGCTTCAAAGAGGGATTTGGCGCAGGAGGAGATGGAGATATGGAAGAGGCTTTCACCTGTCTGCACTCCCTCCTTTTCTGTGACTCAGCCACTTGCTATGGAGAGTCTTCTGCTGTCCTTATACCACTACCCAAGGCATTGAGTGGGTGCTTGGAGCTGCTGATGGATACAAATAAGATATGTATCAGTACAGCTTGAGGGATGGCCAAGAATGGATGTGGGGGAGGCATTAAAGCCGCCAAGGAAGAATGAAATGTACTTATTAAGAAAGCAAGGAGAAAAGATAGATAATGTACTGCTAGGTGTTGGGGAAGGCACTACTTTGTTCCTTTGCCATGGCCTATGAAGTAGTTCGGTGGAGTCCAGCCACTTTTGAATCTGAAAGCAAAAATCTTCTTGGGATCTCTTTTTCCTTGGTGATCTAGGGTTGGGAAAGAGCAGGGAGAGGGGAATCAGAATCCTCTTGAAGATGGAACATGGAGGGGCTGTTCTGATGATTGAGAACCTGACACAGAAGGATTGCCCAAAGCAGGATAGGAATGCTTGCAGAAACCCCCATATATGATGGGCTTCGTAATTGTTTAATAAGCAGATGGTGTGGTTGGAAGGGAGGATGAATCAGATAGATTTTGCCTGTTGCCATTTCCACATATTTCCCTGTCATCTGTGTTTCTGCCACTGCTTGACACATGAATCCTTGCAGAAGCAGCGCCACAAACATGTGAATAGTCTCATGTGCATTTGGAAGAATGAGCAAAGATGGCTGCATCAAGGCCTTGCTGTCCCTCAAGCCTGAGCTATTTTTTGGATGAGGTTGTGGACAGATCCTGGGTTGCCCATTGGGGGAGGAGCATGACTGCCTGTGAGGGTTGCAAGACCTTGTCTGCTGGAGACTGAAATTCTGGAGGGAGACTTCCACAAGACTTGAGAAGGGCAGAGAAATAACAACTGTCCTTGGAGGTTGGTGGACCCTGACCAGAATCTGCCAGAGGCGGAATGGGAGGACTTGAATGGGGAGGACAGATATTAATGGGGCAACCCTCCAACCCTCCCTTTCTTTTCTTTGTTCTTCAGTGTTGGATTCTTCTGGTGACCTGGAGACTCTGGCACATAAATATTTACACTCCGTGTCCACCAAGAGTCACAAAAGAAGGTACTTTAGAGGAAGGTAGCCAGAGTCCTTCTCTTGCCTGTCATCTTTGTAAAATGCCAGGATTCAGAGAAGGATCAAATGCAGCAATTGACTTCTTGTGTATTTCCTCTGCCCCACAGAAAGCAGAATATAGGAGAAATATGAAATCCCTTTCCCCTTTAGGTATTGGTCAGTAAAGTGGGTTACTGATGGTTGGAGGAGAGGGCAGATCTGTTGACGAGGTGTGATGCCCTCCCATTCCCAGCTGGTGCTTAGAGCATTTGGGATCAATTATTGTGTTTTGCAATGTGGAGCTGATGAGGTGGGCCTCATGGATTGCATCAGGCTGCCTTAAATGCCAGGCAAAGCATTGGCCCATGCCTGAAGTTAACTCTTTGGGTTTCACTCCCATCATCGCATCACATAGTCTCTTTGGTTAGATTCTGAAGGCATTCATTCTTCCACCCATGTGGGTTAAATTGGGCTGGGGGCTTTTCTTGACCCTGGAAGCAGATGGATCTCGGGTCAGGTAAGCCAAGAAGAATTCTACCCAGATTGGATGGTTGGCTCTGGAAGGGGAAAAATGTGGTTCCAGCAGACCATTTTGGCCCTTGTCTGAAAGAGTTAACATGCAGCCCGTGTTTGTTCCAGATGTTTGGAGCCAGATGGAGTCAGAGTTGGGGGTGTCCCTGGGTGGGAAGTACAGCCCTCCATATCAGCCAATAGCTGGAGGACTCCAGGCTGACACCCTATTCTTGACTCTAGGCGGCTGCAGGCTTGCCATACATAAAAGGACTTGTGTTCTAGCACTCTGGCTCTGCCTTTGGTTCAACCACATTGGAAGCTCCTCTGCTCATCTTCACCATCACACTGATCTGTAGCCATATCTTTGGGTGTCTCAGGTAAGTCACCAACAACTGGGGTTCCTGATCCAAGAGGCTCTACAAGTAACAATAGAGGAAAATCTTTGTAGCTCAGGGTTGAAATGAGGGGTCCTTAGTACTCTTTGAGCTTGGTTATTTTCTTGCAAATGTTTCATTGGCCAAGCTGGGTAGCATCATCAGTGCTAGCACTGAAAAGAATAGGTTCAAGGACACCAACGACCCCTCTACAAATAAGTTTAACCAAGGCTCATTTCAAAATTCGAGCAGCATTTGGTGCTTGCTGAACTCTTCCTAACCTTCCCTCTTGCCAGCATGCCCTCTCTAGTAACCCCAAAAGAAGAACAAATGAACAAGAGGATACTGGACAGTGCCAGATCAAGGAGCTGGCCTACAGTTTCCTGATTGTCTGGCAGCTCCAAATGGAGTACAATCTGAGAATACTGGATGATTTAACATGCCACAATTACGCTTTGGGTAATCATTTCCTCAGTCAAACTTTTGCAGTTTGTTACGAAGATTTTGCCAATATTCAATTCAGATGTGCCGTCTTGTAACTTGTGTCCATTATTCTGTGTTTGTCCTCTGGAACAAGAGAGAAAAGGTCTTGACCTTCTTCTGTATTCTTTTTAAATGAGGGGAGTTCTTATATTGCTCCTCCCAGTCTCAAGGTTAAATATATTTATGTCCTTTGCCTTCTGTTTTTCTATTCCCTGATCACTCTTTTGTCTTCAGAACTGGTTTCAATTTCTCTGAAACCACTTTGCATTGAAACCGGGACTGAAGCCAGGGCATGACTTACGTAACATGAAGTGGAACAATTCCTGCTGACACTTTGAAAACTATAGGATGCAACCTAAAACATTTTTGCACACAGCTGATACATACTCCCTTTGCATAAGGATATGGGAAGTGTTTTGTGTTTTTTCATTTATATCTGGATATTGTGTGACCTCATTCTAACAGATGGAAGAACAAATTGGTTTCAGGTGCTTTATCAGATTTTTTGTAATGGGTTTTTATCTCCTGGATTTGGGAGGGGAGCAGCTGGATATGTTGCTTTCCTGGCAGCCTTCAAAATGTGAACTTGGATTATCCTGTGCACAAAGGCCCAGCTTTTCACAGGCCAAAGTTCATCATACTCCCAGAGTGATTGAGTAGGGGAAGGAGAGGAGAGGTTCAAGGGTAGCTCTGCTTTGCTATCTGCTGACCTTTCTCTCCTTGGTTGTGCTGTGGCTGCTAAACTGGTACCTGTACAGGACATAAAAGGAAGCCTGCTAGCATCGCCCAAGGCAGCAGTTCACATCCCAGCACATCCTCACCTTCATCCCTCTGCTGCCGGGATTGATCGCCTGGTGAGTTTCAGTAGTCGATGGCAGGCACCGGGGCAGCTTTGGGATTGGCACCAGCCTTGTTCTGTGTCCCCTGCAGGCTCTCCCTCCCCAAGATGGACTCCTGCCTGATCCAGGTGAACAGCAACACCGCCCTGTCCTCCGTCCTAGATGTCCACGTCAACCTCAATGGGAAAAGCCCTTCTTTGCCCAAGGGAAAAGGCCGCAAGCCCCACTGGGCAGTCAGGGCTTCAGAAATGTCTAGAAGGACTTTCAATCCCATTCGAGCCATTGTGGATGCCATGAAAGTGGAGCCCAACCCCAGGAAAGCTCTGATATCTTTGTCCATAGGTGAGTAGGTGGATCTGGTTGACCAAACCCTTTTTGCTACAATCCAGCCACTGGCAACCTAGGCACCTCACCCTCTACTTTTCTGCAGGAGATCCAACTGTCTTTGGAAACCTTCCTACAGATGATGAAGTCACACGGGCCATGAAAGATGCACTGGACTCTGGAAACTACAATGGCTATGCCCCGTCTGTGGGTGAGTTTTTGGGCTCTGTGGAAAAATCCAAGGCAAGGCGGGGGAGGGTGGGCAGCAGCACTAACAGACAGTGGCTTTGAGATCCCATAGAAGGCCTTTTTGGCCCTGATAGGGAACCGGGTCAAAGGGGAAGGCCTCTGCTACGTGAGCTGAAAGTCCCAGACCAGAGTATCTTATTAATTTGCAGGACTCCTTGGCAAAAGAATGGGGGAGGGCACTAAACAACATCCTGTGCTGGCTTCTAAGACTGGAATTCAGGATGTTTCCATTTTATAAATCTTTTTAATTCAGCCATAGCACTGAACACTCAGTTCACCCCACCTCCCACCCATCACAGGTTATCTGTCTTGTCGAGAGGTGGTTGCAAGCTACTACAATTGTCCAGAAGCACCTCTGAAAGCCCAGGTAACAACACTGATATGTTGAGATATGGGGAGAGGGGCTTGGGTCCTGACTCCCCATCTAATTTCAAGTGTGTAATAATCATTTAAGGTTCCAATGGCTCTGATTCTTTATGTGGGTCTGTTGAACTGAAAGCCATGAAGTGCCCATTCAACTCACAGCTTCCTTCCTTCCTTCCTTCCTTCCTTCCTTCCTTCCTTCCTTCCTTCCTTCCTTCCTTCCTTCCTTCCTTCCTTCCAGGATGTAATCTTGACCAGTGGCTGCAGTCAGGCTATTGAATTAGCTTTAGCAGTCCTGGCTAACCCTGGACAGAACATCCTGGTGCCACGTCCTGGCTTCTCCCTCTACAAAACCTTGGCTCACTCTATGGGAATTGAAGTCAAGTTCTACAATCTCTTGGTAAGCTGGACCTAGATGTGGGGAACCTCACTCTAACCCTTTTCCCAAAAGTGAAACGGAACCAAGGTTCACGGCTTGGAGAGCTGGGCTTTGATGGAGGAGTCTCAAAGAGAGCTGGAACAGTTGCAATATTAGTAGTCAAAACCAAAGCCATGTTTAGGGTGTGCAAAAGAATAGCTATAAGCCCCTACAATAGCAGATTGGGTCACCAAACAAATTGTTGGAGAAGGGAGAGGCTTTGCAAGAATTGGAAACAAGCTCTCTCTGTTCAGATTCCCTTTTTGCACCATTCTCAGAGAAAGAGGGAAGTTAGAAGTAACTATGATCAAAATCAAAGTTATTCTTACCTTAGATCAACAATTCTTTATTCCTAGATGTGTGATATGTTTATAACCAACATGTTAAATTGCTTGCTTGGAAACTTTTGTCTTTTCCTCCAAGACAACATCTTGCAGCTACTGGTCAACAAAACTTCATAGCACTCTTCAGCTCTTGATTATATGAGCTGTAAATTGGGATCAAGAAAGAAAGCTTTCCTTATACAATGCCGTGGTTCCTTGGCTGGCCACTAGTCCCTCTTGCCCTCTCCTTTGCCTGCCTATCACTTCTGACCCAGGCAGGGAGCTAAGGCCTCATAGCCAGAGTGAAGATGGTTGTTATTTGATTTCAGACTTCCTCACTCTCTTCATCTTCCTTTCCATTTTGCCACCAGCCAGAAAAGTCCTGGGAAATTGACCTGAAGCAAATGGAATCTCTAGTGGACAACAGGACAGCTTGTCTGATTGTGAACAACCCATCCAATCCCTGTGGCTCTGTTTTCAGCAGAAGTCACCTCCAGAAGATTCTGACAGGTAATTCTTCTGACCAGCTTTGAAACTGCCTTATGTATGTGTCCCTGTGCTAAACTCTGTGCTGCTTTGCATGGGGTAGAAGGAGTCACAAGAGGCTCCAAGCTACGGAGCCCATCCAAGTTGTGGGCACCCAGTGACTAGCTGAATGTCTACCTTCCTTCCTTCTTCTGTTGCCCAGTGGCCTCTAGGCAGTGTGTCCCCATTTTGGCTGATGAGATCTATGCAGAAATGGTGAGTGAGGAGCACGTTTTGTCTGTCTAGAGGAATGGAGAGATGGGGGGACCAGGGGGGCTGGTTCTGCTGGAATAACATGGCAATGGCAGAGGGTGGCCTTTATGAGAGGCCTGCTTTTGTGTCAGAAACAGAGTATGGGACACTAATCTCAGAGTCTTGACCAGACACTAAACAGGATTCCTCTAACTCTTCCACACTCAGGTGTTTGAAGACTGCAAATATGAGTCCCTTGCAAAGCTTAGCACTAATGTCCCAATCCTGTCCTGTGGAGGCCTTGCCAAGAGATGGTTGGTGCCCGGCTGGAGGATGGGATGGATTCTGATCCATGACCGCCGGGATATCTTTGGAGAGGAGGTAGAGAAACACACACTTGGCTGGTAGGTTGGCCAGGTCTACCCCAAGGGGGAGGAGGAAGAGTTGGCCCTTTTGGTTCCATTCCAACGATTCCCTGCAATGTTTATCCCTGCTTCATGCACTGCCCCTCTTCATGCTGGGCAAGAGAGCTGTGGAAAGCCTGGTGGGCGGGGGGGGCGACCTATAGGCAGGAATCTGATGCTTCCCTCCTCCTCCTTTCTCTGTGTGCCTTAAAGATCAGGGAAGGCCTTCTGAGGCTGAGCCAAAGGATTTTGGGACCCTGCACAGCCGTCCAGGGAGCCCTTGGGCATATCTTCCACCACACATCTCCTGAATTCTATCACAACACTCTCAGCTTCCTCAAGGTAGGTCTCAACTGTTTCTAAGAACACATTGCAATAGAGGTGCTTCTACCCTCAGAAAGACTCCAAGGCAGACTCAATTCCCACTAGGCTGAATGGGTCAGTTGTGATGGGGGGGTTAATAAACTCAGTCTCAAGGGCACTAAATTTAATCCCAAACAGGTCCAGTCATGCATTGGCTTAAATCAAATGCACTCAGTCATTTTTATTGTGGGAACATGTAGACCTGGACAGTTAACCTGTTTGTTTTCCAACTTTGTTCTCCAAGAAAAATAGCAAGACAAAGAACAGGGAGAAGCCAAGCTCACACATTCAGAACTTGCTGCCAACACCTGCAGCAGAGCACCCTTCCAAAACATGGGTGCAGCATTTTTTTCCTTTTTTTGATTGAAATAAAAAAGACAGTGAAAGCCAAGTCAGTCCCAAGATCGCAAAACTCCTGTCTCACTGCCCTGAACTTGGCAGTGATTCCTTTCTGCCCAGCAGGTGACCTGCTATGGGAGATGAACACTAGTCTTCTTTTCAACGTGCTTTGCTATTCTTTCTGTAATATTAGCGCTGTTAAAAATGGGCCATTAATATAGTTCTGAAAAGACACTGAAGGGAGAATATTTTGTTTTGTTTTTCACCAGTTTGAAAACAAACTGCTACCAAGGTGGTTTCAAGAAAAGATCCCTTTAATTGGGAAATTTGGATTCTAGAACACTTTCTGTTACTAGAAAATATAAGAGTCAAAAGGGGTTTCAAAAGTGAGCAAACACAGTGCCTGCAGCTCTGTGGGGACGTGGTGGGCTGTGCAACAGATGGGAAAACGGGCTGCAGAAAGAGGCCAGAGGCCTCTTTTTCGCTCTCCTTCACACCCCAAAACAACTAGGCAGGACCCAGGTGTGCTCACATTACATCTGTTGCAAGCAGAGATTCCATATTTCACCTTTCTGGCAATCCAACTAGTTTTTGAGGTAAGGCATGTAAGTGAGGTTTCCTTGTCTACGATTTGACTTCCTCCTTGATTTGCTCTTTCCAGTCCAATGCTGCCCTTTGTTATGCCGCCCTCTCCACAGTCTGTGGGCTGAAGCCTGTCCGGCCCCAGGGAGCCATGTACCTGATGGTGAGCTACCTGCATGGAGGGGGCGAGGGAAGGGCTGTTTGTATGGAAGGCGCTTCATTTCCTTCCCCAAAGACACCCCAGCAAGGGCTATTCCTCGAGGGAGAAGGGAAGGTCTTTGGCTGTGACCAGTTTTCTATCCCTGTGGCTCTAGGTGGGGATCGAGATGGAGCATTTCCCAGACTTTGAGAACGATGTGGAGTTCACAGAGAGGCTCATTGCGGAGCAGTCAGTCTTCTGTCTACCTGCCACGGTGAGCTTGTTTCTCCATGGGAAGACTGTGAGTGCTGGGATGACTGGGAAGAGTGTGAGTGCTGTGAGTTCTCCTGATGGAAACTCTCGACCTGGCTTCAGCTCTCTTCTCAGTTGCTTCTCTTTTCCCTAGTTCTTTTTGCTGACAGTGATCCCAGATCCACATTCCTGGAGGCTGGTATGAGAGGTGCTGCAGTATCTTCTTCTGGCTAAATCCTCACTAGGATAGCCTGGAGATTTCCATGTTCCTTGCTGCACTATCTCTTCTCTCCAGTGGATTTTCATATTAGAAATAAATGGGTTGGAACCCTTTCTTCTGCAGCTATGTCTGCGGCTTGTTATCCTGATAGCAACCTTGGAAGCTATGGGAAGTGAAACAGTAAAAAGCTTTTCTTTAAAACAGAAAGAAAACTGTATCTGGCCTTAGACATGGGGTCAAAGGGGAATAAACACAGTGGGATTTGTAAAAAAAAAAGAAAGCGCTTCTCCTGTCCCAGCTTTCCATAAAAGGGCCCAGTGGTAGCAGCAATGGGACTGATTTACAGGGCATTAACCCCAGTGCTTTGCTTGGGAAGCTGGGAAAGCCCCAAGGGAGTCCGGTGGCTAATGGCTCAGTTGTGTCTCCTGGCAGTGTTTTGAGTACCCCAACTTCTTCCGTGTGGTGATCACCGTGCCCGAGGAAATGATGATGGAGGCTTGCCAGCGTATCCGCTACTTCTGTGAGAAGCACTATGAAGGGGGAGAGGGGACCCAGGATCTGGAATGTGACAAATAGGCCTGAGCACGTGCACCTGACCTTTTACTCCACCTGCTCTGAGTTTGCTCCCTGAGCAGCCTGACTCTGCACCATCATTCTTGTTCTGGACTCTGAACTGCTAGGGTCTGGCATGAAGTAGGCTGTCAGTGACACTCCTTCCTGCCCAGCGGGTTCAAGGAACTTCTGCAGCAGCCCTGGGCATGCTTGACAGCTTTCAATCACCCGCTGAATGATTTCTAGATTCTATGGGAAGCTGCGAGAAGGAACCTGCATGCCAGCTGCAAGCCAGAGCAGAAAATGCCCAACCCTTCCTCAGGCACAGAACTAACCCCAGTGCTACACAGACTTCAAAGACAGACCAATCTGTTTTCTTGTATACACATTTGAAGTTCATAAGTTATTGTATTTTTTGTATGAATAAATGCATGGTAAATGTCTATGTGCAAAAGCTATGCAAGCTCATCTTGCAGCAGGAAAGGTGTGTTACTTGGACCAGAAGGGGAAAGTGGCACAATTCTTTTTGGTTTCACTTGTTTAAAGCACTCAATGGCATTTGTGATTCTCTTGGTTGACTTGTTAAACCAAAAGTCCACTTTCACCATTCCACCAGCAAACTCAAAAATGGGGAAGGGATGGGACTGCAAGGTAACTCCCAGGGGCTAGTGCACAGTAACTAAAGAGATGTTGGCCTGGGAGGAAATGAGGAGCTGGAAGCCACTGGGACAAACTTGCTTGAAATGTCAGGAGCCAGAAACTGCTGTTTTATGCACAGCAGACATGTATAAATTGATGGGGGGGGGTTGCCTTCCTGGTGGGTTGTGTGCAGATAGAGGACATCATTTTGGCCCCTTCTTGGACAGGAATTGGGTTGTGCGGACTGATCCTAACTCACCTTCATTTAGCCTGGCAATGCACCTCATTCCAGTTCTGTTGATATTGGAAAAAATACCTATGTTGACTTAGAAAAAATATTTCTCCATATGCTGCAAAAGTTTCTTTTAATAAGTTCAGCAGCTTGAATTTTATAAAAGAGTCCACTAAGAGAATTGCTGTAAAAATCTAATATGCAAGCTAAAAATAAAAAAAAAAACAATTTATAATATGATCATAAACATTTTGAACATTCAATCATTATTCTCACTTTTCCTATCTCTGAACTCAATAGCAAGATGCCGCTTTCTGCCATTGTTGTCAGAATGCTGGCTTGCTTATCTCTGTGTAGCTAGCAAATTACCTAAACCTTCCAAGTTGTTGCCCTGTAATCTCTTCCATTGGAGGGATTTGTTTTCTGGAATGTTTTCCAACAGCTCACAGCTGGATCAAACCATTTTTGGCACCTCCCAAAAATCAAATTTGTCCATGTTCTGATCAATTTCTGGAAAGTTAACCATGCTGTTTGTCAGGCATTGGTGAACTCTTTACATTACTTGTTTCCAAATTCTGCTTGCTTAGGTCAAATAAATGAAGCCGGCTAATCCTGATGTCAGTTCTGGGTCTTGCTGAAGTATTAAGGACTCGAAGAGAGCTTTAATAGAGCAATAGAAACAAGATTACATGAAGTGTTATAATGTCTTGATAAGATCACACTTGGAATATTGCATAGTTTTGGTTGCCATGATATAAAAAGGATGTTGAGACTAGAAAGAAGGCAGAGAAGAGCGACAAATATGATTACAACTGGAGGCTAAAACATATGAAGAACAATTGCAGGAATTGGGTATATCTAGTGAAAAGAAGGACCAGGGTGATATGATAGAAGTCTTTCATGACTTCTGGGGCTGTCACAGAGAAGAGGGGTCAACCGTCGACCTATTCTCCAAAGTATCTGAAGGCAGAAGCAGCAGCAGTGGGTGGAAACCAATCAAGGAGAGAGCCAATCTAGAACTAAGGAGAAAATTGCTGACAGAACAATTCATCAGCGGAACAAATTGCCTCCAGAAGTTGTGGATGCTCCAACACTGGAGGTTTTAAAGAAGAGATTGGACAACCATTTGTGTGAAATGGTATAGTTTCCTGCTTGAGCAGGGGTTTGGACTAGAAGACCCTTCAAACTCTGTTATTCCATTAGAGCTAGGGAAGAAAGGAGGGAAGGAGAATGTGGAAAAGCTAACACCTGGCCAAAGGCATGCTGCTTGGAAATCATTTGCAATTAACTTTCCTGTCCCCTTTACTCTTCTGGCATATGAATAGCTGTGCCCAGGATAGCTGGTATGCATGGGATCATCTCCTCTGGCATCTGGGAAGACAGGCAGGTAGTTAACCATCAGTCGTCCTTCAGAGTTGTGTCCTTGGCCTGGCATGGCCCGAACTTTGATTCACAATGCATTCAGCCTGAGTTTTTGCCTAAACTTGGCATTCAGTCCATTTGTTCTGCAGATATAACATAAGCAGGATGAAAGGGTGCCTGGCTTGCATTCCAATCCTCAGCTCTACATGTGGGAAGGGAAGCACCCTTCCTAGACTTTAATTTTGGGCCACCCTCCTCAGGCATTTGTAAGGACATCCCTATTTCTTCTAGCACCTGTTTCTGTACAGTAGAGGATGGTCTGGCCTAATGAGGCTCCCTCCCCTTTCCTCCCCATTGTAATCTGACTTCCCTTTTGCAGTCTTTTCCTCCTAGCAGCTCCTTCTCACAGCAGTGTATATTGAATCACAGCTGGCAAGCAGCACGGGCTGCCCCTGCGCTGGGAAGAGTGTTTTTTCCTAGCTGGCTGCAGCAAATGAAAAAGTTGTGATCTCCTTTCAACTCCCAGAGGCTCAAGAGGTAAGTGAGACAAGTGCTAAGTAGGAAATGTATAATCTGGAAGCTGAAGACCAAGCTGCACATGGGGAAGAGGGCCCTAAACAGAGGTGTGAGATGCAACTGGTTTCTGTTGAATGAAAATAGCAGAGGCCAGATTGAATTATGATCCTTGCAAAATTAACAACTGTCAGATGATAATTGTGTTTACAACAGCCACATTCTGCTTCATTGACCAAGTCAATAACTACCAGCTGTCCACACTCAGGCTGGACTGTGGCCGACAGTAGAATAAAGATTGACTGTTACATTAAAGAGTTGGAAACTGCCTTCTTACAATTTTATGAAGCTTTCCAAAAATCAGTTGGATCTCTTATGAGATCCTATGAAGTGGATATCAAGTTTTGCCTTGTCGTGCAAGTTCTACAGCAACTAGTGTTGTGAGAACTGTAATTTTCTGATCACTCTTGGACTTCCTCTGCTTGGGAAAAGGGTTTGAAAGTGGGGTCTAGGCCTATTTTTACAGAACAGGAATTCTCAAGTTGAATATTTTTTTTAGGTGTGATGAACAAGTATGACTGTACAGTTTACAGGAAAACTATCACAAGCAACTAATAGCAGCAGCTATTGAGATAACAAGGAAACATAGTTTAGCATTTTGACACTTGTCTTGTCTTCTGCTCTCACTTCCAGGCAGCCATGTTGAAGCTGAACAAGACTGCCATCCTGGTGATCTTAGCAATCCAGGTAGCAGTTCTCCTGTGTTTCATTTTTCAGCTTCAGCACACTCCCCAGGAAAAATTGACTCGGAAGCATATCCTCATCCTCTCCTCTTGGAGGTCTGGATCATCCTTTGTAGGGCAGCTCTTCAGTCAGCACCCCAGTGTTTTCTACCTGATGGAGCCAGGCTGGCATGTGTGGGCATCTATGTATCAAAACAGTGCCAAGGTCTTGCACATGGCAGTGCGGGACCTTATTTGGTCAGTCTTCAAGTGTGACATGTCCGTCTTTGATGCCTATATGAATGAGCACAGGAATAAGTCTGTGCTCTTTCAGTGGGAGACCAGCCGAGCTTTGTGTTCTCCCCCTGCATGTAACCTTTTCCAGCGCAGTGACATCATCTCCAAACACTCCTGCAAGACACTCTGTGGAAATTATCCATTCAGCAAGGTGGAAGAGGCTTGTAAGACATACAGCCATGTTGTCTTAAAGGAAGTCCGTTTCTTCGATATCAAGGTGCTTTATCCTCTCCTCACTGACCCCACCCTGGACCTCAGAATCATCCATCTGGTCCGTGATCCCAGGGCTGTTTTCCATTCCCGTGAGAACGTAGCAAATGAACTTGCCCGTGACACAAAGATTGTGGTGGGGCATAATAATATGAGGGACATGAAGCCCTACGCTGCCATGAAGGCAATTTGCAAAAGCCACATTGACATATACAGTGAGGTCAAGCAGTCCTTCAAAGATCGCTACCTCTTGGTGCGTTACGAGGATATTGTTAAGACTCCCTTGGCAAGAGCTGCTCAGCTGTATCAGTTTGCAGGGCTTCCCTTCCTTCCCAGTCTTCAGTCCTGGGTGCAGCACATCACACAAGGCCAAGGCCTCGGTACCAAGGTCTTTGACACTGATGCCAGAAATGCAGTGAATGTGTCACAGGCTTGGAGAAAGACTCTTTCTTATCTCCAAACAGCAATGTTACAAAATATCTGCAAGGAAGCTATGAAACTTTTGGGTTACCAGTCTGCTAGATCTGAGGATGAACAAAAGAACATGGCATTTGACCTCTTGGCCAAGTTGAATATAGAACCTGCCTGTCCAGCTTCCAGTAGCTCAAAGCTTCACAACTAGACTGCCCCAGGAAGCTGCAGCCTGTGTAGATGGATCTCAACATGAATGGATGAGGGATCACCTGGCATTTGCCCTGCAAGCAATGTTGGAGTGTAGCTGATAAGGAAAAGCACCTCAGAACCTCTATAGTAACTTGTCCGCCAGTTCACAATCTGCACTCAGTCTGCTATCTGGTTGGCAGCTGGAATGCTTCCCATGGCCATGGATCTGTTATCTTGACCTGGTTTCAGCCCCCCCTCCCACC
>JANHFL010001907.1:179413-193716 GCA_032468155.1 Oxyrhabdium leporinum | reverse complement strand
CGATCCTGGGAATCCATCTCCATTCAACCGGCAGGCATTTTCAGAGGCTGAAGTTCCCAGGGTGAGTGTGGAAAGCTGCGAGGGCCCTGGAGGGGGGGGTGCAACCTAGCTAGGCCGCACAGGGAGCAGCGCGACGCGAGCCGCAGACGCACCAGGCAAGCTCCGGATGCCATGTGGGGCAAGCGGTGAGCAGGCGGGCAGGGGCGGGGCCAGCCAGAGGTGATATTTGCCGGTTTTCCGAACCAATCAAAATTTTCCATACCGGTTCGCCTGAAATGGTGCGAACCGGCTAGATTTCACCTCTGACTTTGGCCTATTAAATTGCTTTACAAGTATCACTGTTCTGACTGGCAGGGATTGAACAGAAACTTAATTAGGAGTCTTTTCAGTTGCTTTCCTGTAATCCCTGTAGTTAGGGATGCCATGAGCCGAAATTAGCATCTTTTTACACAGTATGCAATATATGCAAACATCTGATTTAGTATACAGGATATAGTATAGGTAGTTCTCGACTTACAACAGTTCATTTAGTGACCGTTCAAAGTTACAACAGCACTGAAAAAAGTGACTTATGACCATTTTTCACTGTTACAACCTTTGCAGCATCCCCATGATCAAGTAATCAAAATTCAGCTGCTTGGCAACTGGTTCATACTTATGATGGTTCCTGTGTCCCAAGGACATTTTGCAATCTTTTGACAAGCAAAATCATTGGGGAGCCATATTCACTTAACAACCATGTTACTAACCTATTAACTGCAGTGATTTACTTAACAACTGTGGCAAGAAAGGTTGTAAAATGAGCAAAATTCACTTAAGAAATGTCTCACTTAACAACAGAAATTTTGAGCTCAATTGTGGTCATAAATTGAGGACTGCCTGTATGTCTGGCTTTTTTCCTCTAAAAATTACCACAAAAAATATTGGAGTTTATCTCTATAAATTGACTATTTAGCCTTTAAATTATCTTTGATTTTTGGAATCTTCTATAGAGAAAAATGTCTTAGTTTGCTGCTTAAAGACTCCAGAAGAATAACTAAGGAATATAGCCTCTTTGCTTTTGGTCATAATTCTAATAATTTGTTCTCTGGTGAAATGCAAGGTTAACAATAAAAAGTAGCAGTCATAAGAATGCACAATGAGGTAGCGCCCAATATTTAATGACCAATCTCTACTGATTGCTCTACAGGTAAGTCTTCAACTTATGTTGTAATTGAGCCTGCAATTATGGTCCTAAGTATGTGACAGTCACTAAGCAGGTCACCATGTGACCTCACCTCATCTACAACCTTTTTTTAAACCGAATGTGGCAGTTGTAAACATGGCGATGGTTAACCACCGCCATGGTTCTTAAGTGAACCTATTGTTTGCTAGGGGGTACTTTTTGCCAGAAACTTGAAGTAAATGCCAGGTTCTGGCACAAATGACATAAATCATGGTCACACGACCACAAAAAGCTGCAAATGGATGTAAATGGAGGCTGACTGCCAAGAGCACAACATGTGGTCACGTGACTCTGAGGAGGTAGCAGTTGGAACTTTGAATCCAGGTCGTAAGTAGCTTTTTTGAACAATTGCAAAGTAACTGTCAAGGACCATCTATAGTGAATGAACAGCCTAAATACCACAACAGAGAAATGGATTAGCTGCAAGAACACATGCATTACTGAAATTAATTCTACTGCATCTTGTACAACTTAATTCTAGAACAGCTTCTACTCTTATCTGTCATTGTGGCAAAATGGATGGCAAACAAATTTAAGAAATAATTGAATGGATAAATAAAATTAGGAGTAAAAATATACTGTAACTGACTCTCTTTTCACAGATTGAGTAGGATGGGGAGAGGAATTCTTAAAGCAAGAGGAACACAGTTTTAAAACCCTGCAGTTACAGAGAGAAAATGAATAAATCACTGAATTTAAATGTTGACATTTCTGAATTAAATATCTAATGTTAAATATTGTCATCATTTAGCTGCACAACCTAAAATAATCCCTTTAGTATCAGTGGTTAGTCTCATATCAGTTTGTGATAACCCAGCAATTATCTATCTAATTGTAGTTAAACAGTGATTCTTTTACAGAAATAGGAAGGATACTGATCGGAAATATGTTTGAAGATTGAATAGCTATGTCAATGTCAAATTTATGCTGTGCCATTTCACCCCTATCATTTTGTCATGCAGCTGTCATTTTTTCCAATGGTATCTGACAGGGAGAAGTGCACCCCCCATTTAACCAAATTTAATACATATTTTAGATGATGATTTCAGAAGATAAGCTTTCAAACTGCCAGTTCAATCTATCAGTCTATTCCTTGGAGAGCAGATATAATCTAAAATTATTGGCAGACAACTTAGGAACTGCAGCCACACAGAAGACAGACAATAATTTGTATCATCCCTCACTAGCTGATGATCTCCAAATATATTGGTCTTCAATTCCTATAAGACCCCATCAGAGTATCATCATACTGACTGAAGAAATCAAATACATCTGAGGAGCAGAAAATAGGGAAATCTGATCTACACAGACAAAAACAACAGGAAAACACAGAGTGATTGACACACATCTGGTTACATAAGAGAATGTATTAGCTTTTAACAATTATTATGGATAAACTGTCTGGTAAGATTTGCATGCCAAAAAACAAATGAACTGGCCACAGAAAAATGTATGTAAACAAGAAGTTTACCTGTGATGTGAGTAAGGGTTGTGCATCTTCCACTTCAATTACAACATCTTGGCAAGGTGCAGCTGCTAGAATAGTAACTGCAGATAAAACAATTTATTAAACTAAGAAACACTAAGAGCCAGATTTGTAATTCATTCAGGTGTCATAACATCAGGTTTTATTTCTCTTAATGCTTTGCTCTTTTATTTGCTTCCACCAGATGGACAGTCTATAGAACTGGACTGCTGATCATTAAAACTGGAAGAAAATATCTTTCCTTCTTCTAAATCAGTGTTTTTCAAACTTGGCAACTTTAAAATGATTGAACTTCAACTCCCAGATCTCCCCAGCCAAAATTCTGGAACTTGAAGTTCACACTCATCCAATCAGAGCTGAAGATGTTTCTTGAATGAGAAGTAAAACATCTTCAAAGAAAAAAACAAGAAAGTCCAGTTGCCTCTTGAAATAGCACCTTTTGGACAAGCATGACTGAGAATGTCTATAGACACACTTCTTAAAGTTGCCAAATTTGAAACACATTGCTCTAAATGAATTGTATTTGGGGGAATTAACTGCCAAGTCAAATTGCTCAGGACACTGGCTGCCAAAAGGCAGGATATAAATATATAAATAGTTTATTTTAGAGCAAAGAACATTTTCCGTATTTAAGCTCTAAATGCAGTTGCTTGTGTTGCCAAAATAACCCATTCCTACAAGATGGAATCATCACCTAGCTTG
Source organism: Oxyrhabdium leporinum (assembly GCA_032468155.1). NCBI lineage: Eukaryota > Metazoa > Chordata > Lepidosauria > Squamata > Cyclocoridae > Oxyrhabdium > Oxyrhabdium leporinum. The sequence goes on along the minus strand of JANHFL010001907.1, from coordinate 190,303 downwards.
GAGGAACCCCAAAGTCTTGGTAAAAGGTAAAAGGAGGCACATTCATTGCTCAGGAACAATCAGAAAACCTCTGGTGGCAAGAGAGCGAAATAGATGGTCTGTATTTGAATTCCCACTGCAACATTCTGGTAATTCTTTAATGAAGTTAAATAGAGAACTATATGCTAGAATTTAAAAAGTGGGACAAAGTTATAGTAGGAGCAATGAAAGTAATTTATTCATCCTTGGTATATATTCAAAACCATGAATGTTAATGGCTATTAATTATCTTGTTTCATTCTTTCTCAATGAATACTGATTTTCTTCTCACTGACTACCCAATATATGAAAAACAATGATGGATTTTTATAAAAGTGTTAAACTATCAACAAAGTGATAGTTTAGTTGTGCTCATTTATTTCAATGGTGTTTTTGTAAAGTTACTGTCAATAAATTATCTTAGCAGTAGCAAGACTGGGAGAAAAATAAATGGAAAAAATGTTTTTATTTTACAACTATACCTTTCATCTGTGGTGCAATATCTTCTGTAGTAGCATAAGGATCACAGCGAAACCTCTCCAGTAAATCAATTGTACATTGTCCCACGATAGGCTTACGGCCAAACTGCCTGTGATCTATTACTTTAAGAACTAGTGATGGAGTGTACAATTCCTCTTTGGGCAACAGCTAGTTAAAAACAAGCAAAATACAAAGACTACATTTAAAACCAGTTACAAAAATACATCTAACACAGCAACATCTGAGGCGGAGAAGATAAAAGGTCCAAATAATTGAAGCTACAGTTATTTTTAAATGTACAGCGATGCCTTGGTACTCAACTGCTTTGAAACTCAACAAATTTTGTACTCAACACAAAATGTTGTCCCAGTACTCATCGTTTGATACTCAACGCAAAAGCTAGAACTTATTGGTGTTGGCTGCCTTGTGATTTGCCACATTGTTTCTTATGGGAAATTTTATTTGGTACTCATTGTTTTTTATACTTATCACGCCTCCCAAAACCAATTAAAAATTACTACCAAAGTACCACTGTATATCAACACATATAAAATCTGATGGATCTCTATGACATAGTTGCAGCTGTTTTCTTGACTTTTTTTTTAATCCACTGAGTATTCCTGCAAAAGACATTTACATGGATTGGGAGCACAGCATGGAGATTAAAGATTTAAACTTTCTTCTCTGGTGAAAATTAAGGTCCACATTCTACAGTCAAAATGGACAACCTTGGGGACTCCAATCATAGACCGCCTTACATCACTGCCAGCTTGATTCTTTAAAAAAAATGCCCAAATAAAAAACAAATTGCTTTGATCCATTTTGCTACATAATATTCAGAATAGAAAAATATTAAGCATCAAAGAAGCTAACAAATTAATACAGTTTTATATATTCAGATGGGACAATGTGATTTTTGCTTCAGTTCACAAAAAAAAATGTCTTATGTTCAGGGAAGAGATATGGAAGATAATGAATTTAGCAAGGGAGGTAATCAAGCATTTAGCAGGGAAGGGAGACATACTGAATACTGCCTGATATTCTACAATGTACCACTTCATGCTGTGCATCCGTATGTGTTTATAATAATGATATCTGTGCTGTAGGAATTCAACATTCCACCACATGTATCTTCCCATCTGCTTCTGAATGAGGATACAGATGTATAACCATACTACAACTGAAGCTGTATGCAAACATAAAAATAGGATTCGTTTATAATGCTTAAATTTTTGCTCTGGATAGTTTATAGATTAAATACAATGTATATGTATCAACATATATACTGGTTCTATTTTTTTAATGATCAATATGTAGTCAAAATATGCTATACATTTTTGCTATGAACTCTTTGCAGTATCATACCACTTTCATGAAGAGAACAGATCCAGGAAAATTAGGTGTCCTCTTCAAGTTTTTGATCACTACAGATTCTACCATTACACCTCCACATTCTATAATGAGACTGGGAGAAGTCACAGAAGCCATTTGATAGTTTTTCATGTTCCGTAATCCCCAGGCAAGGATCTATTAAAACAAATAAAGCAACAGGCCCCAAAGCATCCTGTTATGAAGAGAAACATAATCTGCTGCAAAATTAATATTAAAAAAAGAAGGGGGGTTTCAATGGGACAACTTGCCATGGGACAATTTAACAATTCAATTACTTAAAATAAATAAAACATATTTTAATTTTTGTCATTCACATTTCCTTTTGTCCTTCATTTTGCATCTTGACTCCTGCTGACTTCATGGATATAGCCATGAAAGGGTTTATTTTGGCATGGATTTGCAAATGTTTTGCCATTGTATTTTTCCAGGATGTTGTATTAATTCCCAGGGTAATCTATTCTCATGAATGTAATGCTACTTTATTCATAAATTCAAGTGCATTCCATAATATTTATCTTTTCCTTAACGTATTTCAAAATATGTCATGGAATTCCATAACATATTTTGAAAGTGCTCTTAGTTCACCTAGGCAGTTCTTGGATGCCCACAATAGTCCTTCGATGCAAGACTGAGATATCATTGTTAATTTGAGACCAAGTTCATGATGGATACAAATGAAGAATTTTTGAATCAAAGCTTTTAATAATTACATCAAATCTGATATTGGATGAACATTGCATAATGAAAATAAAACATCATCCAGATTTTTTTTTGGGGGGGGGGGAATTGCCTAAACACTTGATGGCAGCTGCTTATTATACATTAAGAGTATACTGGGATTTTATGCTAGCACTTGGCCTTGTGTAAGCAAGTATGCCCAAATGCCTTATCAAGATGTCACTTTGGATAACAAATAAGCAATAATCATAATACCTCAACTGCAGTAAGTTGTACAATAGGTCTAATTCCTTGTGGTACCATATATAGATTTGGTGCTCGTTGAGAAGGAAGAATTGGAAGATTGGTGCCACCCTGTTTAAAGATAAAGATACATGTTTCTATAATTTATAGTGAGACCAAATATAGATATTATCTCATCAAAGTATCTTACGTCAAAAATAAGTTAATTTGTTTTTCATTACCTTTTCACTCAGTATAAGCTCAGCAGCTAAAAGAACATCTCCACAAACCTTGCCTCCCTTCTTAACTGTATACCAAAGAAGTTTTGGATTGATATCAATATCTGGATTCAATTTTACCATTGGAGAGCAAGAGGTTCTTCCAAGAAATTCATCTTTGCCCTGAAATCCCAAAGAACAAAATGATCATGTATCTGATATCATTAAACTAAAATAAGACATAAAAGGTTGGTATAGTACCTACCACTTGGTCATTGTCAAAAAGTTCAACAACCACCTGAGGAGGATTTTGTGCTACCGTTTGGGGATCACCGTAAATTTCAATTTCATCAAATATAATAGTTTGATCCCAGGTTGGGTTCAGTGTTGAATGGATAATCTCAGTTGTTTTGCTTCGATGAAGGAATGAAACATGAGCATATGGATCTGAAAGAGCACAGCAAGGGAATACTGACATTCACTTATTTAGAGTTAAGTTTTTTCATTTTTCTATTCTTTCCCTTTCTGTTTCATTTAACAATCCTCCATATGATAAAGGTAGCCCTAACCTTGGTACTGAGTTATAATAATCCACACAGCATGATTCTGAAAGTTTCCAAAATTGTAATTTACTTCTCTCCCTTTTTTTCAGGACTATGGGCAAATGAATACAGAGTTTTAGGGCTATTATTTTTTAAAAACTTTATAAACATAAGGGCCCTCTGAAGAAGGGAGGTTTAATATCATTTTCTGTACAAATTGCTATGACTTAGTATCATTTAAAGATTATCCCTCTGATACCTTATGTAAGAGATGTAATGGCAATGTTATACATATTTTTAACTTTATTATTTATAAAGTTAATAAAGTGAATAAAGACTTCAAGGGCCATATTTATCCAGGTAATTCTTTCTTTCCAACAGTATAATTTCCTTTTGGAAAATGTTTATGGGATTCTGATTTATCTCTGAGTGCGGGAAATAGAATGTAACTTTTAAATGAAAACTACCTGGCTATTTGAAAAACAACTGAGAATCTGCAGTTTTTAAAAGCTAATGAAAAATCTTAAAGCTGTGATTATCACAATCTACATATGATATCTAGGCAGATTGTCATATATTTTACATTATATATATTGACATTTTATATATTGAACCAAAAACAAACAGATTTAAAATGACCACAAACTGCATCTTACAATTTCAAATCCACACACAAAAAAAAGACATTGCATAACATGCAGCATAATACTCCTAATTACAGCTTAACTCCTCCTTGTGATTCTACTAATGTTTTGTTTTTTTGGCTAACTATTATTAGCTAAATCATTTGTCTGCCTTTTCCTGAGCTCTTCTAGTCCTTAAACAGGAGAAGAAATCAGAAGATCCCTGGAAAACAAGCAAAAGGAGGTTGAGTCCTATGATAAGAAGGATTGGAAATTAAGTATGAGGAGGAAGAGGCAAGCCCAGTGTTCCCCAACTGAACCCCAGGACTTCTGGCTAAGGTATTCTGGGAGTTGAAGTCGACACATCTTAAAATGGCTAGGGTTGGGAAACACTGGGCTACAGGATAATGTTAGCAAGGAAGCAAAACAAAAGAGAACCAAAGCTCATGGTGATGCTCCTTTAGTAATGCGCCCATAAAGCATTGGACCATGATATTTGAAGTAGTAATCTGATTGATGATTAATATTCATTAGTGGGAGGTTTCTCCTTTACATCTTTTTAATGGGGTGATATCTATATGTAGAGACATGAGAGCTATTCTTGAGTGAAGTAATATAGAGGTACATAAATGGCGCTTCCATGAAGTAAAGACCTTCTTGCATGCCTTGCCTTTTTTTTCTTTAAATTGCTTTTTTATTCTATTCTTTTGTTTTATTGCTTTAACTGTTTGACCAGAGTCCTTCTGCTATATACTAGGTTATAAATAATTTAATGAATAAATATCACTATTAAATAATTAGGCAAATCTTTGGTTAGTCATCACATTCTGACCAGGACATGCTCCAATTATTTCCATTGTTCAACAAGTTGTTGGTTCTAGAAAAATATCAGAAAAAGATACACGTTCTTTGAATTCCTTCCCTAGCTTCCATTCTCTGTACCTGAAAAACTGTCTTTGTCCAAAGCGGTAAGATTTCTTGCCTGATAGACGTAACATCGCACGTGGTAACTAAAAACTCCTAAAACAACAAAAACATAAGTCAGTGTAAATGAAACAATCTTTTTTTGTGTGTGTGTCTATGTGCCTTTGGCCCAGTGTTGACTCCTGGTGACTAACTGGGCAAGTCCCTCCAGTTTACTTCTGAAGGCTAAGAGAGAGTGACTGACCTAACATTACACAGCCGATTTTGTGCCTCAGGCAGGACTAAAACTGACGGTTTATATACACTTACTTTTTTTCTTCCTCATCCTCTTTATTCTGTCTATCTTGGTATGAGTCTCCATAGTCATTCCCCCATCTCTATTTTATATGCTATAGTTGTCAACATGTATGGAGATTCTCAGTCATCCAGGTCATGGTTATTATTATTATTATTATTTATTAAATTTATCGCAAAGGTGCTTTTTCAAAAGGCAACTGGATTTTCTGGTTTTTCTTTGAAGACATTTCTCTTCTCATCCAAGAAACTTCTTCAGCTCTGACTGGTTGGTGGGGAATGGAAGGATTTATACTTCTTGCAGACAGCTGGTCATTTGCATTCTTTTAGTGGGTTGTTAAGGTCACCTGGAGGTTTATCTGTGTCATCAGGGTCACCTGAGTGGTGCAAGTGGGTATGGAGCCTTCTTGGAACTGTTGAAAGGACCACTGTTTTGAAGACAGCAAAGTCCACATTTTGGACAGAGATAACCTCTGGTTTGAAAGAAGAGTCAAAGAGGCCATCTATGTCAAAATTGAACAGCCCATTCTCAACAGAGGGGAGGGATATGACATATATATCTCCAATCTACAACACAGTCCTTTCAGCTGATGACACAGGTGACCTTAACGACCCACTAAAAGAACGCAAATGACTAGCTGTCTGCAAGGAATACAAACCCTTCCAGTCCCCCACCATCCAGTGAGAGCTGAAGAAGCTTCTTGGATGAGAAGCAAATTATCTTCAAAGAAAAACCAGAAAGTCCAGTTGCCTCATGAAAAAGCACCTTTGGTATAGTTGTCAATAATTTCCAATTTGTAGTTGTTTAGCATTTATTGGTGTTCATTAATTGTATAGTAGTTATTATTTGGTTAGGCTGAAAATTGTTGAACATTTAAACCATTCTCTTCATCTGTTATTGCCACAAATAAATGGATCAATCTGGTCCAACAGTATGCTATGTCAACATCTGGCATTAGGGAAAACACTGGAGAACAGCTAATGCATTTGTTATTTCTAATATAAGCGTTGTCTGCCTCCAAAGTCTTTGGATTGTAGGTTTCCAGAGTTTTGAAAGAAATAACCAAGTAGGACCAATTCTATGAATAGGATCGAAAATGGAATGGAAATGTAGTACAATTTTAATAAGCATAAGACTGCTCATATGGGATATACCCACATTTTGGACTAGTTTCGTTGACTGATCAAATAAATGGAAATTAAACTGTCTTTATAATTTCTATCAGTGTTTATTTTGAAATAATAATACAGAAATACAGCTCTATTCTATGGTCAAATTGATTATTAACTAAATTTTAGTTAAAGTGGAACAATACATTTCTACTAATCCAAGAAACAGAATGCCCTCTGAAGACTGAATGACATTAAAGGATTAATGATGTGGATCTTTTCCTGTTCTGACTTCACTTTATTCCTTTTTGTGCATTGCCCATTGAGAGCAATTTGGCCTGGAGCATGAGGCCATATTTGCATTTTGGGAGGCCTTACATCAGGCCTGTGGGTCAGAGTCGGAGAGTCTTCTCTCTTGGCAGGAAAGGGCTCAGATGACTCTAAAAAGAGTAATAGATGTGTTCACCAGCTTGAGTTTATACTTCATGTCAACTACAATAAAAGAGCAGCTGTGAGAAAACCAAGGAATCCCATCACTTTGAATAAACAATTTAAACTGACTTACTGTCAAAGTTGCAAGAAACAATTGGAGTGTTTGCACCAAACAAATTTGCTGTTGAATCTTTAGACTTCTCAGAAGTGTGGTCTTCATCTTCAATACTAAAATCTGCTCCCTAAAAGTATATAATTATTCAATTTTAATAAAGCACTTAGCTTAAATCCATAGGTTCAAAATGGTCTTTGTTATCAGGCTTATCAAATAAAAACCCAACATGAAAAGAAAAAGGAAAAGGAAAGGAGAGAAGGCAAACATGGCCATCCACTCTTAGCTATAAGGATTCCTAAAACTAATGGTGTCAGTGAAGACCTGATTTAATGGATCAAATTTCCTGGAAATGGGATTTAAAAAAAAATAAGTCAGCATATAATTCTCTTCTAATGAATTATAACTTTTTGTCCCAATGAAGTGGAGAAGAAAAATTTACTTCTCAGAACAGAAAACATCTTTAGACTACTGCTTCAAAATAATGATATCCACAGTCTTTTTGCAGCATTTCCTACCCGCCCCCCCCTTGGGGGAAAAAAAGGCATTTTAAGAATGTCTGTATTTCTCTCTGACTGTACGTTATCTGCTGAATACTATTAAATCCCAAAACCATAATGCAGTGAGGTAATCCTTGACTTACAACTATTTGTATAGCAACTGTTTGAAGTTATAATGGCACTAAAAAAATGGCATATGACCAGTCCTCACACTTACAACCATCATAGTATTCCCCATAATCACATGATCAACCAGCTTGTACAGTTGTAGCATCCTGGACTCAAATGATCGCCATTTGTGACCTTCCCAGCCAACTTTTTACATGCAAAGTAAATTGGGGAGTGGGGGAAGCTGGATTTTCTTAAAGATTGTGAAATTTACCTAACCGCAGTGACTCACCTAATAGCTGTGGCAAAAACAGTCGTAAAATCAGGTGTGACTCACTGAACAATTGCCTTGCTTAGAACACTTCCTTGCTATATTTTTTTATAGTATTTTTATTTATATATAAATATTTTGAAAACAATGTATTGTCCAGGCATTTCATTTTGCCAAAAAAGCAACAAGTACACTGATAGTGATGATAATAATAATATACATAGCAATTATAGCAATATTTATAGTTATATTAGCTTATTTATGATCATATTCATTATACTAGCATGTTTATAGTCATAGACAACGTTCATCTTTTACATGCACACAACAATAATCTTTCTTCATTTAACATCAACCTCTATATCTAGCCATTGATAAAACTTATTCCATGTTGAGTAATACTCTGTATATCCTTTATTTTTATTTTCAATGTCAATCTATCCATCTCTGCACAGTCCATATTTTCCGAATTATGTTTTCGTCTGATGGGGTGTTCTCATTTTTCCAATGTTGTGCAAATACAATTCTCGCTGCATTAAGCATTAAGTATACAGTCCCTTTATCGTAGCTTTCTGGTATTATACCTAACAGGAATATTTCTGGCTTTAAATCTATATGCTGCTTAGTCATCTTTTCCAACCATGTATGTATTTTTGTCCAGTATTTTCTTGCCTTCATACATGTCCGCCACATGTGATAATAGGTACCTGGTGCCTGATTACATTGCCAACATTTGGCGGAAATATTTTTAAACATTTTACTTTCTTGCTATATTAAACAACATCTGCAGAAGGGAAGATTGTTAGGACTGTGATGAGGGAAAAAAAAATGAGGGTGCCACTTTTTATCCGCTTGCCTAGGTCACATTTAAGTACACTTTTAAAATTATAAGTTATTCTCAAAGTGATCATTAAGTGATAACAGGCAAGGCAAATTATTCCTACTTACAAGAGCTCCTTCAAGTGTAAAGATGGCAGCTGCCCCATCTGAAGGAGCCATTTTTCTTCTCCAGCGTCTGCGGCGGAAAGTATCAGAGCTACGCTGCTTCCAGTGAAACTTCCACCCAATCAAAGATGCAAATTCCCACCCTTCATGATCTTCGTATGATGTGGTTTCCTAAAAGACAATAGCAAGCAGTTCAATGTACTTCTTTGACAAAACATAGAATTATTTTCTGACTTCTATTTTCTACATGCTGCCCCCTCCCTCTGTTCTTTTCCACAGATGCTCATTGTCGGCTGCAATTTCTTTGTCTTACCTTTGATGCAGTTGTTTGGTTTGGATCCTTTCTGCGTTTTCGAACCAACCTTCGCCTTCGATGGGTGTGATACATTTTTTCTGCTGCACCCCAGGATCTTGGTTTATTGTCAGGAGGAATGGTAATTCCATATTCCCAACCTTAAATAAAAAATACATGTATTGGCCATTAAAAGCAGACTCTCCTTCCATAATCAATATGGTAGCTACTGAAATCTGTGATTCACAGCCTAGAGTTCACCAACATTGTCTCGTCTTTTTTTCATAAGTCCACATTCATAAGACTCGTTACATTCACATATGAATAAAAAAGTAGGCTGCAAGTTCTAATACTTGCCTTTTTCATCCACTGCTCTGTTGATGTCATATATCCAAGCATCATCATCCCACATCCAGCCAGGAGGACATGTTATTTCACCTGGTGGGGGGGCTTTTTCTCCATTCTTTGAAATATAGAAAGAAGCATACTGAAAATTATGTTCACATTTAGCAGAGTAATATAAGTGCATATAATCAGGGATGTTCAGGGGAGGTTAAAAAAAATCAAGACAGTAACTGCAACTGCATATCAAAAGTTTTTCCCATTTTTTCCACGTAATGCACATTAAAAAATTCAATCTCGTAGATGGGTCACCATCTTGATTTTTTTTGACCCCATTATTTGGGGATGCCCCTACATTTCATAATAACTCATTAGAAAGTAGAGTACCTGAAAGACCACTAATTTTATTATCAGAGCCAAATGAGGCTCCACTCTGCAAATTTATGTCCCAAGAAATGTCTAAACCTTTTAAGTATTATAATACCATTGAGTGGTTTGATGCACCAGACTAGCAAGAGTAAGACCGGTTCTTTTCTATTTGACTCCTCCTGTCGTACAATTGGAAGCAGCAAACTAGGATCCAATAGTTGTAAGCTAGCAATAGAGTTAGATGCAACTATTTAAAGGGTGCACACATGAATTCTGGATTCACAATTTATTTTACAACTCAGTGATGCACATTTTAGTTTGCTTGCACCTTGCAATTTAAATTTCATTTTACACAAAAATAGTAATAATAAAAACAAAGGTGTTTCCTTCAAGAGCTCAGGGCAACATTTTCTCCACTAAGTCTTCTCCGTATAATCCGTATAATCTAGCAGACAAGTAAGGGCTGAGAGTCAAAAACTGACCCAACCCCACCTGCAGCACTTCCATGGCTGAAGGGGCATAGACAGGATGTTAAACAAATAGTGTTCAGTATGCTAAGCCATAACGGAGAGATCATACTGTGCCAAAATAAATAATCCATATTATGGTTTAGTATTAGGTGAAACTTTGTTTATAGTTTAGACCTAATGAAGTCTTGTAACAATAGCACTTAGACTTATATCCCACGTCACTGTGTTTTACAGCCCTCTCTAAGCGATTCACAGAGTCACCATATTGCCCCCAACAATCTGGGTCCTCATTTTACCCACCTCGGAAGGATGGAAGGCTGAGGCAACCTTGAGCTGATGAGACTCAAACATGCTGAACTGCTGGCATTCAACAGTCAGCAGAATTAGCCTGCAATACTGCATTCTAACCACTGCGCCACCACGACACTTATGGGATTGGAAACAAATTGCTTCCATCAACTGGCTGCAGTCTCTCTCTCTCTCTCTCTCTCACACACACACACACACACACACACACACACGGACGCACACGCACACATATCAAACAC